>DWEE01000956.1:0-14697 GCA_018245755.1 Parelbella macleannani | reverse complement strand
ATCTGTAACAAAAAAATACAAACTGCACTACTTTTGAATGAATTAGTTTTTGTACGTACACTCCGTTTAAGTTACAGGGTTTCTGTTTTATGATTTATCTGCTCCAAGTACAGTTAAGAACAATTGGCATTGACACGACTCGACGTGTAATACTCGTATGTACAATCGTCCTGATAATATTATATTACGTACAGTTATCACGATACTGGAACGGTATATTATATTCTTTACTTCTTGATCTATAAATAAATATAAACCACAAACTAATTCTTGTGATTGCAAAGTGTATTATTGGAGTTAGAAGCTAACTATAAATTAGCTTATAACTACACTGCTAAATACATATATTAAACAAAACTGTTGAAGCATGTATAATTTTTATTACGTTTTAAATACATATAGGTACACATCATATTGGTGCATAGTTTAAATAGTATGATAGTGTCATAGACAATTTGTAATATCCATTTTCTAGTACAGCATAGTTTTATTATTGTAAGATGATTTACTGCTGTGAGATTCTTGTAATATTTCATGTAAAGAACGTGTTCATATTTATAGCAGTTCTGAATAAAAATACTTTCGAAGCAAATTCGATATCTTTAGACCGAAGTACCTACACATTGGCAACTTTACTTAAAAATGTTTAATTGCAAAACCCGACAACATTTCAGTTATTAAGTAAAATGAAATACTTTTAATGGCGAGCTCTTTCAATATCAAACCAAATTTTACTCTTCAATAAACCCGTGATACAAAGGGAATGTTCGGAAATGTAAAGATGCCCGGATATCGGCCTGAACACCCTAAATAGATTAAGTGGGGATAAATCTCGCTGCCACCGAACACCCTAAGCCGGTTATAAGCGGTTAGAGACTTTTGTAAAAGCTAAATGACGTCCACATTTTGTATCACATGTAATTAAATGATTGAGTTTTTTAGGCATATAAAAACTTAACAATTCTCATGACGACATACAAATATAAAATGTTTCTTACACAAAGACAGGTTTCTAGAAAAAAGTGTGCTTAACAAATATATTTAAAAATTATTAAATAATAACAATTAATAGTTCTAATGATCTTTAAAAAAATTGTCGACAAACTATAAAGCCCACCAATTATTTACTTTTCACTAATTACTAGATCCACATCGTTTTAATCGCTCGTCAAATGTTTGTTTTCAATCAATCTCAATATGAAGTTGGAGAACAAAGGGAAGACCGAATTAGACTTCATATCTGACTTTTCTGTCGAAACCACCTTTAGGTAAAATAAGCGTATAATATTTTAAATTGTAACAACAATGGATTAAGTACCTACTATAGGATTTTAACTAGAACCTTATACATGGACAGTAATGACTGTATTATTGTTGGATGATGTAATAAACTAATAAACAAAAAAAATATGCTTCGGAATATCCGTTACATTTTTCGTTTGACCGGAATAAATCCAATATCTAACCATCCAATTGATTGTTTATCTAGTAAAGCTAGCGGATGATGTAAATGGCCTTTGTGGCCGAAATTGGGGAGCGCTCTCCGTGTATTGTGTCCAAGCCTAATAACGGCTCGCCCCAACTTCGCTCCTCTATCTAGTAATAACGAGATTCTATTGCCTATGTTTCACGGCTAATAACAACTTCGCCAACAATAACACAGTTCGGCTCCGCTACAAGTTTGCGTGATTATTCCCGGAGTGTTTAACAAAGTTACATTACAATACGTGACGGAGTATCAATGGCGCGTACGATGTATTGTTGGCGAATATTATTTCGAGCACTGAACTAATGTACGCCGCACAACTCAACGCGTGCCCGTTCTAAAGTTAATAACAACACGTGAAGTTGGTCGTATCACCGCTGAATTGGCCCTAACCCCGTCACCTGAGCGATATTCTCTATTCTCTTTGTTTAATTCGCGGGGATAACCGACGAAATCTGGAGGCATGAGGGTAGCTACGGTTTCCATAACAACACGCGCCTGGTGGTTGCCCCTCCCCCGACTTCGCCCGTCGCTGTATCGATCCCAGCGCCCCCCGCCCCTCTACTCCAAATCAAATTACAGGAGCAGAGCTCTGAGCAAGCTGGCATGCTCGCACCGCTCAGCGCCCTCTACCGTCAACGGTCTCCCTTCCCGACTCAATCAACTTTGTATTGCCGTAATAGTATTTTAATTCTATTGGCGCGCTTTTGACTGCAGCCCCCATAATAGCTTGTTTGCAAATTAGTTACACGTACCGTTCGCGGCCGATGTGGCCTATTTGATTAACGTTACAACGAACATTAAGGTAATTAATGTCAGCAACTCTACTCTAGATAAACGTTAATTTAAATTTATACACAACTATCAGGTGTATTATCGTAATAGACATACTTTGCCAATAATAACTATGAAATTCATAGAGACCTTATCAATGTTTTGTTGAAAGTGTTTAAGTATAATGAACAATGTAACACTAAATAAATTGTAAAGCAAGTTTAAGAACAAAGACGAAGCTGGTTTGACCTAGAAAGAATTGATGTAGGCAATATGGCTGTACAAAGCGTGATAACGTGTGAAACACTATGAAGCTTAGACTGCTTGTCTGATTTATGAATGTGAAATCTTACAAAAATACATGAGTATTGAACAAGCCTCTAATTTGGCGGAATGCTCGGTATATACACCGTAAATTCTCGCAACCGAGTCGGTTCCGCTCTCATGACATCTCGTACGCGTTGCCAACAAATTAGAGATATTACTCATATCGAAGCGTGTCATAATAATCTTGTGTTGAAATAACACTGTGATTGATACGCGACATGGTATGCGCTTCAGCTGAATAAAAAAAAACGCATGCACTTCGTTTATTTTATAGCGTTCGGCAATAAAATCGATTATGGCATCGGTACGCGAACGCGAGGGGACGACAGCCGCTCGGGGACATTTTAATGAGGGAATGCCGTGATGCCGAGCGAAGCAAACCGACCGAACATTTGTCTCCGCGGAATAATGGAAAAGCGTCGAAAGGATATTTATCAAAAACGCACAACTTCTTCTTGTTGAGTCATTTCGTTCGCTATTTCATCAAACGTTTAACGAGCGACAACAAAAATACGTTACCCACGAATGTACCGCTCCGCCTCACGGAAAGTTCCCACAAAATTTATAATACCACATAGTTTCGGAAGCCAATATCGCTGTCGAGTGATATAGTGATAGGTATTTTCTGATACACAGTAGATTTGTCGCTAAATGATGTTTTCGTGTTCTATGATTGCGATGTGCATGTTCCTGGAGCACTGCCAACAATGTTTAGACACGTCCACGGACGGTTTCAAGATAATCTTTTCATTCGGCCCGCAGTGATTCATATCGTTTATTGACTGCGACGTTCTCAGCTGTTCCACTAAAACAATTGGAGTTATTATTCACTTTTAGGACTGCTCTATTTCTGTCGAGTGCCGTAAAAGCTGGCGTTTTAACAGGAAAAACTTCGCAAGACTTAATTTAGTCATGCGCGTACGCTAAATCAGAATTATAAGAGAGCTTGGATTTCCGCCAAATGTTACTTTGTTTCCAACTCGCCGGGTAAATAAGTACGTATCGACCAAATCGAAATACGGTTTCCTGGTTCTAGTAAATAGGATGTATGGGAGCGCCTTAGCCCCTGATTAATTAATTAGAACAAAAGCGATCAGTATGGGCGCGGGAACACATGTAGTGAGTGTCGAGAATTCGAGATTAGCAGCGCGATATCGAGTGACCTATGAGGGTCGTGACTTGCAGGGCGAATCGGCCAGAGTCGACCGATCGCGTAGCCAGTACTTACATACTTGTAATCTACACAAGTGGAATAGAGATGGGCCAATGAATTAATATGTTCTACTATGTTCAACGTATTAGTGTTAGATTTGGATTCGCTCTCTATTAACCAACAATGATTTTGACGTTTTATTTAATTTTGGTTCACATTCAATTTTGACGTGTTGATAAATGAAAATGATAATAAAAAAAAAAGTATCAACAATAACACTAAGGTTAATAAAATTGCTAAGAGAAGAATCGCACGCTTAATTTACTAATCAAAACTGTAATTATGAAACGAGCGTCAATGATTATCGGTTATTTCGACACTCGGCCATCACTAGCGCTGGCAAGTGCTAATAAACACCTACGACGCCACGCACGTACGGCCGTACGAAGCCACTTCGTGCGAACACAAATTGCTTTTGTCCGTATCGAACGTGCGATACAAGTTGCAGCAATTATTTCCTCCTGATTGTGGTTGACGGTTGATAGACTCACAATGAGCGTCTTCACCTAGATAATTACTCCGCTTCAGCTAACCTCCGCTGGATTGACGGCGTGTTAGGCAAAAGTAAATTTACCAGGTATTCAAGCAACTCTGTTGTAGTAATCAAATTCGTTTAGGATTCGACGGTTACACAACACCTCTGTCTAGCTGACAAGCGCTGTGAATGTATTGTCAGCGTTCCGCCCGACGAATGAATACCTAGATACTAAGTGATTTATGCATTTACAGTAATGACTAACAAATGGTACTGTAAATACACTTTTGGCGATCGTTGCTGTTATAATAGCATGCACGTGTATATTTAACACATTTCATTTGTACAACTTGGTAACAACTTTTAATATTGGTACTATCAAAGCGGGTAACGGATAAAAATATTAGTAAGCAACGCGATTTCCGCACCTACCGTGAGATAACGGCTATCTTCTAGATATAAACTTACTTTTAAACCATATCTATGTAAACAAAATGATTGTTATCTGACTTTTTTCGCCGTTCACGCAAAAACCACTAGATAGATTGCGATGAAAAAAATTACTTTTAGTTTTAATTATTAGATACGTCGTATTTATCTTTAAAATAGTAGGTACTACGATATCTTCATTTAATGTACAATTATTAAAGACTCAAGAAACTACAATGTAGTGATTTTTTAAGTTAACAAAGTATATTTTTTCCGTCAGTATTTTCTTTTTTCTTCTCTGTATATAGAATAGATTAGGTAGATAATATAATGAACAACACAAACGAAGTCGCGGGTGTCAGCTAGTCATACATAATAATGTACACCTTTTATGTACTATCTAATCATATTGTTTTAGAAAAAGAAAATTTAAAAAAGTAATCAATTATCGGTTCAAAGAAGTTTTTTATCCATTTTTTATAAATGTTTATCATGTGCCGCCATCGCTTCTATTAAAGTGGTACTAGGCGAGCATAAAACTAAAGAGGACGATCCCGCTTAATAATGTCGTTTTTACTGGTCGGTACGCGTGGGTGCATTTGATATTCAAATAAACTCGCTTATCAGATGATCTCTTCGAACATCGCGGCGAGATGTTTTGCTTGTTAAGCTCATGTGAAATCTTGTATCGTTATAAATGAACTGCTGACATTTCAGCTAAACATTGTATAGATTCGATGCAACGACATATTGTGTAATTTAAAAAACATTAACAGCTATGTGAATACTGTGACTTATAAACTCCTGGTATTTGCAATGCCAATAATACTTTATTATAATGTGTTCGCGTGTGATTTCTATATTAATTTGACCTTACGTTGGTATAACTACAGCCATCTTTGATTGCAAAAATGTTAAGGTTTTCACGTTACTTAAATTAATCACGTTTCTATTCATGGTTTTATAATTACTCAGCCGCTATATTGCTGACAGATACAAAGCAGCCATTTGCAATGTGTTCGCTAATTTGCTTATTAAATTAAAAATCTTTTCCCAGAACGCCACTCGTACTAATAATGTCATATTAATAATGTCAGTTTGTAAGCATGTGAAACACGTACATAGGTCGTATTTTCTAAATGAATTATTCAGTTACACTTTGTTGTTTTACACAAAGGGCGTAATGTATCTCATAAGCAAATTTAATTGTGGTTAAAGAACGTATCCTTATATTGTGGGTAATATTATATTGTGGGATTTTGGATTTTTGAGACATTTATGTATTTTTATATCAGATATCTACAGTTGGCAGTTTAATCTAGTGGGAGGCATGGTCGTCTTCCGAGTTGCCTGTAAAATATGATATTTTCTCATACAATAAAGTTACATAATTATATATAAAATTCTACAACAGATAGCTACAGCATAATATCGACATGTGAGTTATATGATAGTATAGTGTAGGTATACTAAAGACAAATTTCGTCAAAATCAAAGAAAATTTACCGAGAAACAAGTTCTATAACCACGAATCAAGTTATATAACCACGCTAACAATTTTTGAACGCTATTTGTTATTGCTGTTAGAATATTTTGGTTAAAACGCATGAAATTGAAATTTTCTAAAATTAGAACTAAAACAAACATCTACACCTAGAAACCTCCACTCGGTAATCGGTACAACCGTTTCTAAGAAAGCAATTGCATGTTTATTTATACATATATTAAAATACGACAACTGATCAATAGTTTAAATAACAGGTATTTATTTGGTTTGGAATTTTTCGTTAGTTACTTTGAACTTTGAAACCCTGTCTAATAATATCAAACATCTGTTTTCATGTAATAGACGTAACATTACACAGACAGACAAGCGTTTCAGTGTAACTCGTCGGGACGGCTTGATAAACATGTTTATCTATACATCACGAAACTGACTGCTGTGAAATTAAACGATTAATCGATCAGATATCGATTTTAATTGTAGCATCAAAGCGTTAAATAAATATGTCTTGTTTTGTTGAGATTTTATAAAGATTTCTACTAAGTTTTATAAATTTATTTTTCGAAATCAAAATAGTGTTCATGTATAATATGGTACAGCCATCTTGTGGTGTTGTGTTAATTGATTTTGAAACTATGACACGGATATTTTAAATGTCAAAATTCGCGCATGTGAATAAAAGTATAGTGTTACCAGTTAAATTAAAGTTTTGATTATACTTTACGAAATAGATAAATGAATGTCAAGTCAAAATTACTATAAAAGTAAATTTTATCAAGAAGCTAGCATACTATTAAATGTATTAACATTAAATATATTTTAAACTATGCTATTGTAAATGAAAAGCGTAAAATAATTTAAATACATGAACTTTTGTCTCTATCACTAAACGGAGGAACCTGTCCGACGGTGGTTTTCAATAAACACTTAAAACTGTCAAAACACAGTGAATGGACGGAGTATAATATGAAGTAAAGAAAACGGTATGCGGTGTTTAAATGAGCAGTGGTCAGCCATAACTTGATACATCGAGCGCTGCACGGCAAGCGACTTTCTCACGCGTCAAGCAACCATTGGTTATGAATGTAACGAGCCAGTACGTACCGCCATAAAAACCTCTAAAGAGAGCCACTCATAAATAAAATGAGATTACGGTGAAGCTTAATAGAATTCGTGATTATTCACGTTCGAACAAGTATGGTACGAGCGCGGGCGAGGCTGACGTTCCACTATATCATTTATTCTAAATGGATTCCGCTTCGGCGGCGAAAATATAAATATTATAGATATCAAAAGAAAGATCAAAAGTGTTCTCGAGTGCGAGTGAACAAGATCGAGAATCGTTTCGGAGGGGATCCAACGAAGGGGTCTTATCGAGCCCCTACAACGAGGAACTGTTTCGATACGGATAGGCGTACCACCGGATATATTGTAATGTAACATGAATATGAAATTCAGTTATTACGTTTTACATAATGGAACTCGCGTCGTCGCTACAACACGCGCGTTAAACGAAATCTCCTTCTTGTTTAACGTCAACGCTGGAAAATATTTCACGCGGCGGAGTGAAGGTGAACCGACGAAATTATCGCGGGCCACGGAAATGGCTGGCTCGGCTTACCCACGAAATCCGACTGGATTTTTCTCGCGATTATGTTAATATGTATGTAACAACACGTTTGTTGGGTTTCCTCAAATATAAATTTGCATTTTGTGCGCTTTTATAATCTTGGTAACGGATACGTGGATACAGTTAGCATATTTCGAAATAATTAGCTAAATATAAAACGCAATACGAATGAATCATTCCGTCCCGTTTGCGGCAGGCTATTTCAAAGTTAAACAGCTTTAGACGTTGGCGTCGGGAGCGGACATGTGATCCGAGTTTCTCGTATGAAATATTGCTTTATGTTCGTGCTGTAATTACGTGGAAGCGTGCAAGGCGCAGGCTAATGCAGTAACCTGTCGGCCGCGCGGACCACAAATCAAGTCGTTAGTAATCTCGCGGAGTACTTATATAGATAGTAATAATGAAGGTAGGATCAACTCATTATCGTTCTCTGTGAAAATCGTGCTTCATATAAAATTATATTGTAATAACCGCGTGGAACTTAATTCTGTATGCCAACGAATCTGGAGCTGTTAGGTTCACGACTTAAACTGCTTTTATTCCTTTATAGATATAGGCTTATCTATTAAATAAAATATCATATCATATATCTATTACGTTAATACGTTCATAGGGTTCGTTAGCCCTCTAATTTAACAAAGAGACCATTTCGAACAGATTTATTGAGGGCTGTGCTTCATTATATTATTGTAGTAATTGGAGTTTAATAACAATAAAGGCTAGTTCAGTAAATTCAGAAATGCTTTTCATTAATATTGTGGTTTAAAATAATGTATTTGCCACTCTAATTATATATTAACCTCATAATCAAAATAAATATTTGCAGATAAATTCATTAATACATTTTACTGTGTGATGGAGACATGTAAACCAAGTAAGTCTTCGAACGTAATATATTAATAAAACATTGATTAGAATCTCAAATAAGATAGATTTGAATGATATCCCTTTAGTCATAAGTCCGGTCTGTCTCATAGTGTCGCGGATTCGATTGCTAGCGGGACAGGTATCGAAATCATGAATCAAGTAATTGCTTACAGATCAAGTTTTTCATACATTCGGTTTTGTGTGTATTTTAATAGTTTTTATCACTGATGTGTTGTTATATACTTGTAAGTTAAGATGCCTCCATGGTCCAACATTGTAAAGTTGCAAACGCGACTTCTCATCAAGAGGTCCTGGCTTCGATTACCGGGTCGGTTACCATTGACTTTTTCTAACTCGAAATTTCTAGTACTGGCTCGGAGTCTGGGTTTGTGCCTGGTGTATGGGAATAGGCCCACTTCCTATTCAATAGTGGAATGTAAGCGTAAGTGGTAAATCGTAGGAGTATACTACACATCCTATATATCGCTTCAGGGATAACCGGCGTAATGTTAGGTTTTTATTATTCAAAAGAAAGACTTTCACGTTGATATTCTTTGAGAATATTCAAGATCGCCTCGGGGTTTAAATATTCAAATAGGCTTAAATATTCTAATACCATTCATTCATTGTGCTACAACAGAAATAATATTATTTTGTCTCCGCAGTTACTCTCTATAAAATTGGATTACTTTCGTATAACTGCTTAAGTGACTGTGTCGAAATAAAGCATTGTTCATGAAATCTTATATCATATAACATTATTGTACCTTCAAGTGTATATTGTCAGAAATGTGCGATTTTTATTTTCTTCATTTCCTCTCAAATCTTAAGCACTCTAAATCGTAACGTAAAAGAATTCTCAAAAAGCCCTACGTTGAAATGAAAGGCTTTTTATAAAACGATTTGTAATTTGTTTGTAGAGACAGCGGGGCGCGCTTCGTTTTGAGAAAAATAAATGTTTCAATAGGGTTGTCTGTTCCAGTTAATATTTAATGTTAACGCGTTGAACATTGTGACAAAGGATTACTCGAGCGACTAAAAAGAATTGATATGCTTAAGTTGTTCAACCTTGAAATTTCTATTTTTATTTTTTGTTTATTTGATGTTCTTTGCTTGTTTGAAATAGGGAGATACATAATTATACATAAAAATGTTAGTAATTTGAATTTTAACGACCATATCTGATTATTTCGAATATGGAAATTCGAACCTTAAATTTTAATGAGTGGTTAATTGGTTTGGGTAATTAAAAAACAGCCAAGTGGTAACCCTACTGAGTTGCGAATGGGGGCCGAGGGGAGCGTTGGCCGAGGGTCGCGAAAGCTGTTCGCTGTATTGTCCAAATTGTTTGGGGCGTCCGAATTCGTCACACGCGCCGCTCGTCGCCAAATGTTAGCTTACACGTATAGAACTTGTTTTCATTACCTGCATCGTTACCATCACTGTCGGTGTGTGGACAAAATAAAGCTATCCTCGCTATCAAAATAGAGCTCCCGAATATTATTTATGCGATTTTAAATCGGTTATTTTTTGGAAATTGCTTGGTTTATCACTTGTGTTACGCGCGCTTGACCTGTATTTTATTGAGTGGAAATCAGAAGATTGTGTTTGTCCTATCGAAGTAATATTTCCATCATGTTTCAATCGGGTCCAAGTTATAATTTACCTAGTAACTTTCATACGATATAGTCGGTCATATCTGCCTTATTCATAAAAATGAATATCAATAATGTCCAATGAATATTGCTGATTGTATCCTTAACATAAAATTAAATGTCAGTACTGAACATAAAATTAAAGTTCTATTTGCTTTGCGAGCTGTACATCTTTTCAAATCTCTCATAATCTAAATAGTAGTAATAACTACAATATAAAGAACATGCGTTCGCAATGAATGATTTAACATTTTGTTTCGTGCTTGATTTCAAACTCTCAAAGCATTCTAAACACGCAAACGATACGCTGACGCGGGACTGATTTAGGAGAAACGTTTGAAGAAGAATTGAATGAGACTGTTAAAGTTCGAGTGAACAATATATTGATCATTAAAACCGTATAAATTAACGAGGCGACGCTAATCGGACTTGTTGCATTCGTTCATTCGTTCATTGGGTCGATCACACGCACTCCTGTTCGTTATATACCTACTCTGTTGTACGTCACCCTTATCTTGATCGCGTTTTATCGGTAATCTTATTATAAACACCGGTAAGCGGCACATTATCTCCGTTGAGATATCATCTGTTACAATGTATGCGTACACAAATGTAGACTTTATTTCTACATAAAATGGATATTTAAGTATACTATTAAATATTTTTCATAACCTTTGTTCACGAAGATCAACTTTTATTATATATGTCTCAGCAAAGCGATTATGGCGGTTGTTACTTGCAAATATAGGACTGAAGTAATTGTTATAATACGGATTATTACGAGACAATGCCAGCAGCCGGGATCAAGAATTGAACAATAAAAACGAGGATGAAGCCTGCAAAAGGAACAATGGCCACTGAAAGAACAACTAATTACCCCGATTTAGCCGTGAATATTTCTCTGAAGCATTAACTCTGCAACATTATCCTTGTAATTTATCCCGCAGTCTCATCGGGTGTAAATATTTTATTCATATTAGAACAATACTAGCGAGATTCATATTGAAATTGGTGAATTGTTAGCACTCTGTTAAGGCTTTCATTACTAAAGTCGTATTATATAAATCCAATTAATTGAAACTTGGAATTTGTAACTATTTGAATGTTGACTTCGTAACTTATGGTTCTAAGAATATACATGCTAATAATGAAACGTAACGGGTCGGTGTCTGTACATAGAAGATATTTTTAATAAATTATCATTAGATGTCTTTGTTAAAGCAATAGAAATCAAGACAATATTTTCTTTTTACTTTTTATATGTTTGTACAGGCTAGTCTCAGAAACGTTTGTGGTAAAGCTGCACTTATCATTTAGTGTTGGTTATATTTCAATCGGTTCACAAGTAAAAAATATATATGTCAATATAAAGAATATCGTATTAAATGGGGTCAGATGTCCAAATCCGATAGCATAGTCAATGCCAATGGTACGAATGTCAATCTAGTAAAATTAATTAATTAAATTAAGTATGTCAAATTATAGAATGAAAAAAAAAAATGCAATAATAAAAACCTCATAATAATTAAAAGTTAATAATAATGAATGGCATATAAGCACAGATTACATTATATTACATTACAATACTATGCTGATAATCCCCGAACGGATAGGCAGAGGAGTAAAGCACTCCCCACGTTTCGTTTTATAATATTACAACCTAAATAACATGACTGCTCGTAGCAAGAACAATGGTGTGAGGCTAATTAGTTTTTGCATTATGACTATAGATAAAGCTGAGCGAGTTTGTAGTACACGGTATTAGCAATGTAACTTCTCCCCGCATAATTTATTCCATTCTCGCGCATAGAACTTCGGATCCCGGTCTAATTCGGGTGAACCTAACATCAAGTCGGTTCTGTATCTGCTGTGTCTCAATTATAAAGTGCCTGAGCTCTTTTAGAATTATTTCATTGTAAATGTCATCGTCATATCTACCAATAGATACCCACTGCTGAACGTGTTCGCTCCAGTTTGATTCCAAATTCACATAATTAAAATCTGTTCGGTCACATTGCGATATATAACAGCATACGTTAAGAAATTTAACAAATTCTGTATTGATGTATGAGATATGCAGAGCTTTTCTGAGATGTTTAAAATATATTTATAAAGAAAAATCAATAAGATTCGTTTAATAAGTGGATCGAATGTTATAATAAATTGAGCAAGTAGGTACGTCGGAAATGAACAGGGCGACAGCAATTGTAGTTGATAACCGCGGGCCGCGCGACGCCGCAGTCGATCGGCCACTCGGCCGCTGATTGATGGCGCTGTCATCTCGCTTTATCAGCCTCGCCTGCACTCCGCGGATCGTGTTTGTACGATTTTGAACGCGAGACTTTTTTGTTATAGTACTCTAGTCGTAAGCGCGATTGTTTACTGCTGAGCGAGAAGCCCCAGTTACAATCCACCGGTCAGTTATTTGGATTTTCTGAAATCAAATTCCCAATAGTAGGCTCTGAGTGTCAATTCGTGTTCAGTGTGTGGGGCAATATGCTCAACGTCATTCTATAATAAGACGTATAACATGACTGGTGAATCATGGACGTGCACTACACTCCCCTGCCTATACCTTCGGGGAAATTAGACGGAATATTTTGTTGATTGTATTTTTAATAAGTACAACACATTTACATATAACTCCGCCTCACTAAATATAGTCCCAAAAGTTTTGGTTAGGAGTAAGGCCATACAAGTGTAAAAAATACCACACACACAGTGTGTTGTTTTTCAATCGATTTGTAACGGGTGAGCGTACAGGAACAATCACGCTGCGGTGAATGAGGCCAATTAACACGTAGGTTTAAAGCCGTCGGTAACATTATACCTGGCATCGGCGTAACACAATCACTCGCCCACAAAATACTAGGGGAATTTATTTATCATAGTGTATGAAATGCAGTGTTATGTTAGGGTTATAAAAATAGGGTGTCGCCGTGGCTTCGCTCGAGTCCGATACAGCCAGCTACGAAGGTACTCGTATTATGTATTTACGTCCATTGTACGCGGTGCCCTAGTTAGAGTTATTCAGTTACGTCTCACGTGTGTTCACTCGAGTAAAGAGAAATGTTAATACGTTTTGGCAATGGTTTTTTGTATGTGACTTCATTGTATAGTAGTTAAATGGTGTATGTAAGCAGTTATTAATATGTGTGTTTGATAGTCATAATTCTTACACTATGCATATTATAGTTGTATTATTTTTGTTGCAGTAATGGCACGCCCGATTATTATATGTTGACATTTTTTTTTATGTATGATCAGCAATAGTGTAAAGACGCTTTAATAAAATGGCTTTTGATTTTTTAATAAGTCGATATTAATTTACTTCACCAAACAGATCAATATATTTGCATACTTAACTAATTCGAATTTAATTTTCTTTTGGAAAGAAATAAAATGTGCTAACGTTTTTTATATTGGAGTGTTTTTCTTTGATGCCAGGATCAAGTGAATATAATAGAATAAAGTCATGAAAATTGATCGTATTGGCACTTTTATTTGATGACTCAGCAAGGAATCCAGGGAACTGTTTGGGTTGGGAACTTTTTATAAGTAGGCACATGTTGATTACGGTTTCCGGTATCTCTTACGCTCCATTGTGTGCATTGTTCGGATCGGACGGAGCTCGGTTCCATCCGGCGGGTCCGGGTCGCTTCTCGGAAAGCTGGTTACGGACACCCTATATTTATCAGCCTAAATCAAAGTCGCTTAAGCCCCTGTAAAGCTATTAACGATATGGTAAAGTTACTTAGAATTTTTACAATGGATTCTTTTCTAATGAGTTTTCAAATGATTCATCCTCGTTACCTATTAAGTGATATTGGGAAGGATTTTGCCCGGTTAGGCTTGTGGTTGCAAACGCAACCGGTGTTTAAGAGGGCCTGGGTTTGATCCCCGTGTCGAGTAAAGTATTTTTGGTTTAATGACTATGGCAATAACAAAACAGGAATAATGTAATGATGAGGTGTTTGCACGGATAAAATCCATTTTTTAAAAAGTACTTCTAGTGAAATTATTCTATTCCTTGGTATGCTCGCCGTTTTCAATTCTTTTTCCTCTTTGAAAGTATAGAATTTGTTTCAGTTAATGACAACGTAATGCCTCCTTGCGGATGTCACGACGTTTCGCCGCTTAGATAGTTATGTTAATAGACGTTTAGCGAACAGAAAACGCCGCCAATAAACATGTCTCCTTCCATACAATGCGCTCCGCCGTTCGACAAACGCTAATTGAGTGCACGTATGTTAATTAAACATTATCGCGGTGCTCGTTAAAATTACGTTAAAGGTTTTATTCCATTCAATTATAACAGCTTCAAAACATTTACAAAG
>DWEE01000955.1:0-14702 GCA_018245755.1 Parelbella macleannani | reverse complement strand
GTATGTACATATATTTTAATGTCTTAAAAATTATTATATTGAATCAAATCACGAGTATGGTAGCGAGTTTATTCAGATGTGTAGCTCGTGTGGACATTTGGTCTCTGCCTACACCGTAGGCGACCTGGCGTGGAAATATGTATATATGATAAATAACCCTATAGAATAATTAATTTCCTTTTCTGTGAATGTATACGTAAAGAATCGCGTATCAATCTTCAGACTACGTGAGCGACCAGGAACCTGCCTCAACGAGAAGGGTCGTGGCTAAGAAAAAGCATCCCAATAAATGTTTGGCTTGGCAATTAAACGGGGGCAAAGCAAACAGTGCGTGGGTGGCCCGCCGCTGGCCACAGTACAATTTGTTAAAAATCACATGCCAACGCTATACAAGCACCATGATTATTTTTATGTAACTCATAATTAGTGGGACGTGCACGGTTTTGTTATTCGATGTTGAATATCGTCGCTAAAAGGGGTGTGACGTTTGATGCGAAGGATTCGACGGCGTCGGGATTAACGTAAGGCCGAAATAAAATAATGTTAGTTTCATTCGCGAGGAATTTAATGAATTTGGTTACATTGTTTCGTATCGCAACTACATTAGAGTCTTGTGTGCGTTTGAAACGATAATGATAAAGTAATATTAAGAGATTTCAAATGTTCACTGCCTCGTTGGTCTAGTGGTTGCAAAGTGTAACTGTCGCTCGGGAGGTTCTGGGTTCAAATCCCGGATCGTGTAGGTACTATTGGATTTTTCTAATTTAGAATTTCTAATAGTGACTCGAAGTCTGGATCTGTTCCTGGTGTATGGCAATAGGCTCACCTCACCACCTATTCCATGGGACTTAAATGTAACTGGAGAAACGTGGGGACGTGTACTACACTCCTTCAGAGATTACAGTCGTGATGTCACATTTTTTGTTCAAATAATAGAATGATTCAATCACTAAGTAAGCTTTACAATGTACCTTCATTATAAGCGAGACGCATTGCGTTTGAATTTCCAAATCGCAATTCGTCAAAGAAATCTTTATTTATATTAAAATCAAACAAGAAACGCGTGGCCGGCGCCGCGCCCACTTCAACCGTCATGGGCGACTGATTCCTGAACGGAACGCACGCATTCGGGTTGCCAGTGCAATAATATTACACGAAGTATTTGCAAATAATTGTAGCCACACCGTTAACCCTTATGTCAATTGAAATAAGGTCTAAATTGAACGCACAAAGGTTTAAACATACTGTGGTAACTTTTATTGTCTCAGTAACAATGAGAACGCGAACTAAAATAACCTCAGGGGGTTGCGAACGTAACTGACCCGATTTGTTTATGTTGAGGAGTTGGAAAACACAGGCGCATCGCGATGAAAGTTGAAGAGGCTACGCGTCGATAGGTATAATAATTAGTTTCCCATGGAAAACTATATAATGATCGAACGTATCCAGGACTTAGTTAAAAATGAGAATCGATTTGATTTTATATTGTAATAAATTAAAAAGTATCTGTTACATGTGGAACCACGTCTTGTACTTAGTCTAGACGCGATTACAAAATATGGCGAACGATCTGTGATATAACGGGGTTGCATTCGTTCGGTACTAGGTTGGTGGATCATTACTGGATAAGTTTCACAAATATTGCCGTTATTTAGCGAGATCGGTAAGATGTCGGTTTCAGTTATTATTGTTAGTTACCTTGTTATTGAATAGTTAAACCTTATGGGAAGCTTTAAAGGCGGTATAAAACATTTAGCATACGGATTAACCATTAACTTAAATCTATACCAGTAGGCACCACCTGCAGCGTTGTGGAACACATTTCAGGATTACCACAGTTGCGAGACAGACCTGTGAACTTGTGCTTGTAAAAAGATTTTATCATTTTTTTTAAAGAGTTACATCCAATTAACCTATAACAAATATTTGTATCTCTGCCAATGCCGTAAGAAACTTAGAGTGACGCTGTAATAACAATAAGAAAATAGTTCCGCCGATGATTAATTTGTTGAAGTTAAAGGAATATTTTGTAAATGTCTTTCTGAAAATTGATATTGTACTATTCAATACTTCCGTTCCCTTCCTAATGAATAAAATTACCATTTAATAGTTACACCATTATCTGAACCAAATCCCAAACTTTAAAACTAATTTAACACCTGGTATTTTGCGTTACGGCGTCATTAAGCACATTATAGTCTCATCCCTTTATTGCCACCCTCGCTCGAGTTACCTGGATACCCTCTACCCTGTGATGCTCCCACACAACCCTAACACATTAAAGTAATACTTGTGAAAATATAATTATAATTACATGCGCGCGTTAAAATTTCCGCTTAGTGATGGTCGTTTTTACAATTGCGAGGGAACAGCGATAGCTGTCAGTTTGACAGCCGCTTTTTAGTGTTGCCAGTATTAATATGTAATTTGTCGGGATGGGTCTCGTGATAAGCACGTTTGAGGGGGTGTTTGATTGATTAAATAAGCGTGCGCAGGCAGATAGGAAGTGGTTAAATGCATTTAAATAACAATAACGGTTGTGTGATAACGCTTTAGTTTGCTATGGAAGTTTTTAAGGCTTTTTGATGACATGAGAAAGTAGAAATGATTAAATAAAAACTAAATTGAGCATTTTAAAAATAATATAGTCAAAAACACAGCCAAAATTATATTAATTGTTCAATAAATCTGCAACCGATTTCGGACAACACATAAGTCCCATAGAAAATCAGTTAGAGACGTATTTTATTCGCTTAAATACGAAATTTTGAGTTGAAGTGGAATTTTTTGAAACTCTCATGTTTTGAGAGGCTGCGTATATTCCTCACTCTGCATTATATAGAGGAGACAATGCAAACTCTTTCTCAACTTTATCTACATATAATGCTGTGATAAAGATCGCCATTTAAACTTGATTGTATACGGAAGGACATGTTTTCTATTTATTCAAACATAAAGCTTTTCACCATCAATTATAGAAAGCTTTGTGAGTCCAATAGACAACATTGAATTGATCTAGTCACTATGTGTAAAATATTATTGGATTGCACCGACATTTTTTCCATGATCATAGTGTTTAGCAATATAAATAATGCTGACCAGTAAAACCCGTAATTAAATTGTTTTATTATATCCTTAAACCAGGTTCCTTACGGGGTAGGCAAAGAGCCCCAAGTTCCAAATATCTCTACCGTATCTACAGTGCAACAATGATTAACATTTGAATGAAATCTAAATTGAATAACACTTTCAATCATGAGCTACAATTTGCTGATAGTATCGCAACTGTGTGTCGAGTGATATACTATAAGTGATGTACAGACGTCGCCCTACGCTCTCGACAGCAGGTGGGGTTTAATCAAATTATACAAATTGCGACATACAATATTCATCGTTGTAGGGACGCGGCCCGCGGTGCGTTTGGACGTTTGTCAGGTTCTATAGTTCAATGGCTGTCACGTCGAATTTAATTTTGCAATGGCAATATCGACAAACTATATCGTATAAAAATGTTTTATTTACGTCATGCGCTTTTAAGCGTTCTCTATTCCTAAAAACTGGATAAGTTAAGAAATATCATTTGCTATAAATATTATGATTTAAACATAAATGATTGAATCATTGAATATTACAACTCTTAACACCTACCTCATCGTTTTCATCAGCAACATCATCAACCCGTTATCGTTCTGCTGTTAGAAACTGGTCTTTTTTAGAATGACCGTAGAACACAGTCTAAGTTCAACTATACTGCAATAATTACGCTTCTATTTAATTCAATGTACCTATGATTACCATGGTTAATTTTCATAGGTGGTCTCTTTATAATAAGTAACAATAAAATTTTTGTTCGTTGTCGACGTCGAAAACGTGAAGTCTATCGACACAACATACTCACCACTAACAAACAATCGACAAGTGTGATTAATTCATGTTCAATAATGAGGTCGAGCTTTTTACCGACGCGAGCCGACCGACATTGATTTGTTCCCAATTTGTCGGCTGCGGTCGGTCGCTTGAATATTTGATCGCTGTCTGCGAATGTTGAAATATTAAAAACAAAACTGGAAAATGACGCGCTGGTCAAATAATGAACGAACTGTTCGTCTTCATTATCTTCAACATTGTTGCCTCGATTTGGTCATTACATTTACCAGGTAATAACAAAAACGAGGCAACAATCGTGTCTGTGTCATAAGGTTAAAATGAGTGGAAAAGATCTGTCCGTGATACCTACACCCTGCTATACAATAGATGAGATTCTAGCGGTTGGCTACCAGGGAATAGTTAACGAAATGACTGATAACGATGATAAATCAGTAGGTATCATCCCCATTTATGAATAAAGTTTTTATATTAGCTGTTCAGCAACAGTATTAACAAGACTGAACTGTTATTTACTATTTTAGATATTCGCCTGTGTAAAGCATGGACATTTTTGTGCAAATTTTGTAATTATATTCACGGTTAGGTCTAATTATTATCATGTCAATTGAAGTGCGTAATTAAAAAGTATTGAGCTGTCATTTTTTCCCACAAGGTGTCCGATGACGCGCGCGGTAGTTCCCAGCGCGGCCGCAGGATGGCGCCGGCACGCGGCCGCCACGAGCGCGCGCGTGCCGCCCGCCCTCTTGCGCTTTTGCTGTTTTTATTAAAAACGCTCAAAAATAATGGAAACAATGCCCCTTGTTGTCTCACTCTCGAACACATTACAGCCGGTACGCTGGGGTTAAACCGCTATTGAACTGATCATTATTAAAACATAAACCAGCCTTGCTAACTGGAGCGTGCTTATAATTGAGAATCCAAAAATATCTATTTAAAACTGTAGTATTGTCAATTTTGTATTATTTGACGCACGTCATACGAGTCATAGAAGACTTAACCCTTCACACCTTGAGAGGAAAGCCTAAGTTTATCAACAAAATGAAATTAAAAAGGGTTAATAAAATAACAAAAATACATTATAATTATTTATTAAAAAACCTTTCTTATACCTCCATTATTATTATTATTTCTATTAACATTGGGATTATTGCGAGTTAAATATTCAAAAGAATCGTCTTATAAACAAAATGAGTATTACAAAAGCTAGCCGTGCCGTTGGCAGTGTGATGTTTTAAATAAAAAAACTCTTTGGCAAAAACCAATAGATGCCCGAATTTTATTATATTTTAACAGCTATTGTTTTCAATGTACTTTCTATTTTGATATATCACATATTAATGGTAGGATAGAAAGCTAAAAATCTTTAACAAAAAAAAAAATTCTGGAAAAATAAAATACCACATTCCAATGGCACACGGGTTATAATTCGAAAAGCGAGTTATGTAATTCCTAAGTTTGGGCGGACACGAGTTACAATATAAGGCACCGATTAATTTATCCTAAATAATTGAATTATATATAAATACATAGCGATTGTGATTCGAAGTATATTACTGTAGATTCGACTTGTTCTTTAATCACTAAAATCATGACAATATGCGTACTTATTACCTGTGAGTGTGTTATGTACTTGTCACTATTTGACAACACGCTGACAGCTGACACGGAACGGTCGCCATTATGGTTGTTCGATGACGTTCATGTGTCAGGCGGCGTACACATGATTAAATCGATTAGTGCCAGTAACAAACGCTAACATTATTAATAATAATTTATCGAATAAGTACTTACTAATCTCAAATTTGGTATTTTACTTACGCGTAGACAATAAATTAGTTAAATCAGTCTATTCTAAGTATGACGTCGGTGGTTAGTATATATGTGTAGGTATAATATTTATTATGCGTATAAATTATTTTAGTAGGCAATAGATATGCACGTATACAAATACTATTATCTAGATATTAGAGCATTTTTTTTTGGCAAACATATTGCTTGACATTAGGGTGAGAACAGATTACAAATGTTACAATATGATCACTTGTTAGTTTTATACGTTAATGTTTCGATGTAAGATATATTTAGGGTGAACAGGTAAAACTTTATGTACATTGTGATACAACAATTGAAAGCTCTGAGGTAGTAGCGATGGGGGTAGGAAGAGTTTTGGCCCCAACTCTTATATATATGATAACTTTGTATCAGTCATCCTATAAGCAGATGTTCTATTTATTAACTATATAACATATTCGATTCAGATTACATATATATAATTGGTGTCTGCATTATGTAGGTACTGAAAAATTGCATATGAATAAAACATTACAACAGAATTGTTCCTGTACGTTGTAAAACCAAATAAATAATTGAGTTACATACATTGCGAAAAATAAAATTCCTATGTACACATTTTGTTCGCGTTCAACGAAAAAAATTAACAATCACTTGCGTACAACTAAAATTATCGTAACAAACACACATTAGAGAGCGCACAGATTACACTTAATTCGACAACCTTAATTTAAAGAAATAAATCGATTAAAGAATAATCGAGACGTCAATCGACATTGCATCAATCAGTCAATGAATCGTTCGTACAAAGACAAGTATAGAACACAAGCAACTCAGTCGTCAGCTAGACGGTAAGGCAGCCTAACTTCAAAAAAACCTATACATTATTTAAAATTCCAATAGTAATTATAATGATTTTTTAAATATTTTGAGCCCAATCAATCTCTTATAAACAAGCGATGTCGTAATTTACACACAGCCCTATTGGCTTAATATATTAATTGACAGGTGTGTGTGTACTGAGACGTCTAGCCGATGTGAAGCACCGAGAGAGAGAAGACAAACAAAGAATCGCACACAAAAACAAATCATGATCGTTCAATTAATTATCACTTTGTGTCGAAACATTCGATCACAACACAAACATCGACATTTTACTGTTACATAATCGATGTAACTTTGCCATTTAGGATTACCGAGTTTTGACATTATGATCAATTACCATGTAACCGAATTAACACACGTGTCCAATAGATATATACATGTGGTGTCGAAATGAAAGAAATAAAATGTATATAACAATGATTTTCAACGAATCAAGAGATTGGGTTGTTTGAAAATTCACCCAAAAATAATATAATTAATATATTATGTAGCGTAGGTTTAAGCAGGTTTAAGTTCAAAAATAATAATCAAAAATAATACAATGTAAATCAGAGAAAAACAACTTAAAAATTTCACGCGATACAATAGAAAAACACACGAACAAATATAATATCACAAAAATATTATTATATATTAGTAAACAATAGAAGTTAAAAATACACTTCACGTCATCTCGACCACAGATTTTTTTGTTCTCATACAAATATACGAACGAGTGTACATAATCGTTCTTCATTATATGTAATAGGCCTCGTTACCTTTTAATTTGCGGTGATTTATTTTTTCTTACGAATTAAAAAAAACACATTAAACAAAATTTAGAAGCAATTTGCTAAAGAGCCATCAATTCAATAAGACTTCTCATAGAGATATTATATAGAGTTGGGAGACATACGGTCGCCTGGATCGCGATAGCCCTATCTATCTCACTACTGACGCATGCGCAGCAAAAGAACAGCTCGTTTTTCAAATAATGAACTCACGCTAGCGCTATATATGTGTACGCGAGTAGAAAGAGACAGATAGGTAGGTTCATTTGCTATCTCTTTTTTCGATGGACACATTTTAGGCTGGCTCCCAACTCTACACATAATATCTCTATGAGACTTCTAATAAAGTGACAGTTGTGTCAGTGTAAGTGTCAGAACAAACCTTACGCGGGAACGGATTAACAACAATGTTAGGCGGAAATAATATGTCCATCAAGTCAGTATCGACCAATATAATTTGACCTCTGTTTGCTACGTAATCTGTTAAAAACTATGTGTTTATTTTTATTTGGAATTCTTTTATATGAAAAACGGATACAAAACTTAAATTGTGCAATTCAAGGTCACATCGAAATCATTTTCGCATTATTGAAAGATAGTTGCCTTGTACGATAATACTAAGTATAATCAAACAAACTGACGGACTCATAGGAAAATATTGGAATGGCGTTCAATATAAACACGCGAAGGAGGTGTAAAAAGCGAATTAGTTGAAAATTGCAAACGCCAACAGTCTTTAGGCCGCGCGACGAGACATAACCAACCGGCATAAATGTGTTGGCAAACAGCTTCTGTACTTGAATGTATGTGGCTATGTATGAATGTGGGTATGTATGTATGCATGTGTGTATGTATGTATGTATAATGCAAACGTTTTGTAATCATATATGTGATTATGTATTTACTTGGGTTTAACAATGCAGTGTTGTTTATAATATTTGTGTACTAGTAGTGAATTTTTAATATCAACATGAATACATGTATTGTAAGTAAATATGATGATTGACTTCCAAATGTAGGTTTGCAAAGCCGCGCGAATACGATATGTGAATGTAGGCACTTGTATGTAACGTCGATTGTTTTGCTGACTCTACTATTTATATCAAATTTAACAATAATTATTGGAATTACTGCAGAATGCTTAAATGTTTTTATGTCTATCGTACTTTTTTACTATTGATTGCAAAATTCTAAATTCACTACGAAAACGTAACATCACGCCTGTAATCCCCGAAGGGGTAGGCAGAGGGATGTAATATACTCCCACGTTTCACCAGTTACGTTTAGGTCCCATGGAATAGGCAGTGAGCCTATTGCCACACACCGGGCACAATTCCAGACTGCGAGTCACTACTACAAATTCTAAATTAGAATAATCCAATAGTATGCAACCCGGGATTTGAACCCAGGACCTCCCGATCGACAGTCGCGTTTGCAACCGCTCGACCAACGAGGCAGTCTAAATACAATACAAATCCTTAATAACGTGGACACTTATAAGCATTTTACATTCTGCATTCTACAAAGTCAAATGTTAATTTTTTATTCATTAATCGTAATTATTCCAGACAGTTCCGTATGAATTCGTTCAATCACGATCGATTAAATGTCCCCAAGGCATTCACTTCCGACTTCTCACCTACACTGATTATATACATACAATCTTATATGTACAATACAAAGTCGTAGATCAGAATACAATTCCAGAATTCAAATACAAATGGGGGCCTCAAATTTGCAAGCATTTTTACATATGGAGCAATTTTCAGCACTAATCGTACAAATTTTAATATTCACAAAGTCCGAGAACAACGACAACACTCGAATAGGTCAACCACGAAGTCCTAGAACAACGACATCACCTGAATAGGTCGACGACAAAGTCCGAGAACAAGGGGAACAAGCGGCCGGCCTAACGCCGCAGCCGTTCGTAGAGAGAGCAGAACAAATCCGTGGCCAGGTAGCAGAGGAGATGTCCGATCTCCGTTCGCTACAAGTCGGTGACGGGCCCGAACACGACGGTGGCGGCGGCGGAGTGCGCGCTGCCGCGCCGCGCGCGCGCCCCCCCCTCCGCCTCCGCGTCGCTCGGCAGCGACTCGGGCCCGCCGCCCCCCACCTGCAGCCCGTTGAACTTCGAGCGCAGCTGCGTCACCAGCCGCTCCAGCCTGCAACAGTGGACCGCTCTCAGTGCCGCTGGCTGTGCTAACATAACGTCCGATGTCGTGCCGCTGTAAGGGGTCCAAGTTCGATGTTAGGAGCCCAAGTCAAGTACGTAAGCAGAAGAAGCGCAACCTAGGGTTATCTAATCTGGGCCTGATCGCCAACTGTCAGCAGTGTAGGCGATGAAAAAAACTAACCTCGTCGTCGTCGTCGTCGTCATTATCATTAGCCTATCCCAGTCCACTGCTGGACATAGGCCTCCCCCAGTGAGCACCATCGCGCCCTGTCTTCGGCTTGTCTAAGCTACGATCTACGATCACCGCATGCCCAGTGTGAAGATTATGAGACAACATCCCTCTATAAACTTACGCAAGGGCGGTTATTAGGAGATTAGCGTAGACCTATTATAATCTATTTACTGAAACAGGCTGATGATGATGACCATATAACCCGCAGAAGAGACCTAAGCATCTCAGCACGATGACGCAATACCTAGATAGTGACGTGTTAAAGGCGAGGTCGGCATGCAGCGTTCGCTAGTTGTAAAGATAATATCTGGGAACTGTATAAATCACGGTTAGTCTTTTAGTGTCATTCCGTGTCTCATTATCGTTTGTGTGGTAATTGCGTTCAAGACAGTGCAAGACAATGTATGGAATAGTAAGTAGATGTATGGAATAGTATAACTGACTTACTTGAGAGCATGTTCGTCGGCACTCTGCTTGGCCTTCCTCATCTCGGCGACCTCCCTCCGCAGCCGCAGCCGCTCGCCCTCCGGCTCTTCAACGTTGCCATTCGTCATTCGGCTCTCGGTCGAATCCAGTCTAAGGCATATTTTAAGCTGAACATTAAATTTCCAATTTTACTTTGCTTTGGCATTTTGATATTAATCTTTTTCGTTTCGTAACACATTTGGCTGTCTGTGAGAGCTGTTAGTTACGAGATAAATTTATTGCGAAGACTACATAGATGAAAATGTTTACTGAATAATCTAACAATCGTCTTCTATCTGTAACAGAGAAGGCATTGAGTCTACCATCTCGAATAAGTCCGCGGCGTGGTTCAATACCTTTCCGTACATAGATTTACAATCATGTTTTTTTTTAAGTTCGACGCCCAAACAAAACACTAACCGATTTGAAGTTTGTACTCACCCGTTGGTCATTCGGAGCGCTCTCAGTTCGTCCTCGATTTTAATGATCCGGTCCATCATACGATGCTTGTCAGCCTCCGAAGCACGCAGAGAGCTCTGCAACAAACACAGCACCTTGTCCATTTCTCTCTTAATTGTCTTAATACCTTCATTAAACATTATCTATCCCAGTACAACTGGCCCGTTGGTCCATTTGTCAGTAAGTCTGACCGCTGAGTCGAGGCTCGTGATTTCGACTTCCACACCGGAAGAAATATTTGTGCGACGAGCAAAGGTACTTGTTTTGTGTCTGGGTGTAAAAACATCTATTCAAGTACCTATATATTTGTGTAGGTATATACATATGTACATATGTAAGTAGGTCTTTAGGTAGTTTATCGTACCTGAATACTTTAGCATGGGCTCTTCCTAGTTTAAGATTAAACGGCTGTGTGTGGTGAAGTATTAAGACATTTAAAAAGGATGGCATCTGAATTCGTGCCCGGTGTATGTCAGTAGGGTCATCGCCTATTACATGGGGCATATAACTAGTGACAAGTGCGATCACTACACTCCTTTGCCTACCCTTTTAAGGAAAACTTAAATTAATGAATGATATAGTTCGAGAACCACCAAATTCACCGTCTGTAGCTAATTTTAACTTTTTTTCACAAAGTTTTTTCCCTACGAAGCCAGCACACATCGCATAAGTCACGATAGTGCAGACCAGCGCCGCGGTCAGCGCGCCGTGGGCCCGCATACATTAGCCCAGCGTTTAATGTCTGCACTTACTTCTCTAACGCCAACGAAGCGCACTCCCGTAAATGTCGCTTCCATTCTTACCCTATCCGTGCATATTACTGATTACCACCTCTAAGTTTTCACAATTATTAAATTGTCCATGTTACTATTACTCTTATATTGCTTACCGAAAGCTCTTATCTATACCTCATCTCATGTTATTGATTATATTATTCTTTGTTCTAAAAATTAAATCATAATTAAATGTTATTCCAATTATCATCAAGTAAAACGCAATCAATTGAGTAACTTAACTATGAAAGAAACTTAACTAACACCAACAGCCCGACAGTCCATACTAAGATTCCCCCTACTTCATGCAACGAAAACAATAACTGAGGAGAGTTTGGAGTATTTACGTTCGACTAGTCCGTTGCGTATAGTAGCCAGTGAATCTGATCGTTGCGCCGGGATTCGTGGGTTCGATTCTCACCCAGAATAAATATTTGTGTGTTGAGCACAAGTATTTGATGACTGGGTGTAAAAACATCTATATAAGTATATTAAATTTATTTGTATATAGTTTATCAACTGTCTGATTACCGTAACACAAGCTCTCTTGATTCTGAGTTCAGTATCAGATAGCCATGTGTGGAGGTGTCCCAAGATACAAAATAAAATTACACATCTCTGCCAACCCTTTGGAGGAAATAGAGGCGTAACGTTACGCTATGTTAACTATTAAATGGACTTCAGTTCTTGCATAGCGATGCGTATGATGCATTAAGTGAGGTTACACCCGAGAGTACGAACAAACAGCCCGACGAACGGACCTTGGCGGTTCTATTTGTGCCGGCCGTTTCTGGTCATTAGTGGAGATGCATTGGCGCTACTGTTAAATACCGCGGTGGTGCTCGCTTGCGTACGGAAAACGGACACGTGAATCTCACTTTGCGAAGATTTTACGCAGTATTTAATGAAGGTGATCCATAATGAATCAATATGAATGTTCATTAGTATGTCTATATACAATTATATATGTATAATTGTGATCTTATTATATATTCCAACTATAGTATATAGTATCCCACTTTGTTCTCTTATTAAATTAAATTAAGATAATATAGTGCCTACTAAAATTCTTCATCATCGCTTGGGTTGACTGGTAGAAAGTGCCAATTGGCATTAAGTCCGAATTTTATAAACAACAATAAAGAATCAATAAATAAATAGAGACTTATGGAGAGCGTTTGAGGTGTGGGAGAGAGAAAATTATCGACCATCCCAAGACCGAAGAGCAGGAACCAGCTGTCTGTGACCGATCTTGAATAGGACAAATGTTACTATCTCCTAACTGTATTCATATTATCCGCCCTATTCCTACAATTCTATTGTAACAGACCTTTACGATGTTGAGTTGAGTTCCCAAGAGACTTTACAAATATGAATACATTAAAACATATATGATGCAAATCAAATATGAAAACATCGCTTAACACGCATCTCCGTGCATTAAGGTGTTAGTACGGGTTGCGCGTTTTCGCACTTCAATTACCTTATTAGGAGGACGGTACGCGGTCTACGCGTGGTAATGATACGCGCAAACCGTCCGCGTACTGCGGCCACGATACGCGGCTGCTCAGGACGAGGATATTATTACGCAAGGATGCACTCGGTGCCAAATAGTTGTGCTGTTACAAATGTTGAAAGGATATCGCTTGTTTTGCATAAATAAAGCATTTAACTGCCTCAGTGGTCGATTGGTTGCAAGCGCGACTGTCGATCGGGAGGTCCTGGGTTCAAAACCCGGGTCGGGTACCTAATACTGGATGTTACTAATTTACAATTTCTTGCAGTGACTCGGAGTTTGGATCTGTGCCCGGTGTATGGCAATAGGCTCACCACCTATTTCATGAAACTTAATCGTAACCGGTGAAACGTGGGAGTGTACTACACTCCTCTGTCTACCCCTTCGGGGATTACATGCGTGATGTTACGTTTTCAAGCATTGAACAACTTCTTAATAACAAATTACGATACACTGATTGTCCACACGTGGGACTGTCAAAGCGTGGATATGGTTCGTTGATAAAACTTTTTGTTTGAACCCCACGAGTAATCAACACTACATGTGTGATGTCACAAGAGTGCGAAGACCGGACATTTTTTATAACTAAAATAATAAAATTTTTGTAACTAATAACCACGCATCAGACATAACCACCCGATCATCGGCCGTAATTATCATAACGTAACACACATTTCACCGCGCGGGAATCGAACCCCACGTACCCGGCGACGTCACGCCGGGGCAGGGGTGGCGCCAGTGCAGCGCCATCCACTCACATCTGCCAATATTTGCGCAGCACCCCTCCCCACGCACCCGTTCATATTTCAACTGCCGCCGCGGGGGTTGCCACACTACGAAATTCCAGGTTATAACCGACCGAGCTCACATCACATCGTCACACTGACGCGTTGTCGAAATAATATTCTGTTCGTGGGTTATGTTTCATTATGCATTCTTTTTACTTCGACGGTTTGGTTTCGTAGCTCATGCGCTTCTAATATTCATTTTTATTTCAATTTAACTCTAAGCTAGAAAGTATAAGAACCTATTTTACTATTTTTCCCTTCACAGATCAGAAAAAATCAATGATTTCAGTGACAAATTAAGGGACTTAAATTTTGACAACCTATTAGACAACGAAATTGATTTAAAAATAAACGATTCCATTATACCCTTACAATTAGTAATGTAACGTCACAACTATCAATTACCATCATCATCAGCCCGTGTAAATCCACAGCTAGACGAAGGTACCAGACCAGAAAGGTAGACCATCAAACTCTGTCCTCTTCTAGCAACATGTCGCCTCAATTTCCAACACAGAAACAAAAAGGCGACATGACGGTGTAAGCGCGCCTGACCTTGACTGGCCGAATCTATCCACAATTTCTAACAAGGAACAGAAGATGACGTGACGGTGTGAGCGTGCCTAACCTCCACTACTGACCTCAACATCTAGCCCCAACTTCCGACACAGAAACATAAGGTGACATGACGGTGTGAGCGCGTGCCACGGCAGACGCACGCGGGTGCGAACGGCGTCGCGCGTTCGCATGAATCGATTCGTTCCGCTCGTCCGACTTCCAATTCGCGTTGATTTTATAATCTGGCGTTCGATGCGTGCCAGCGTCGCTTTTCAAATAGAAGACTATATTATAGCCGATACAAAGCATGTTTGACTTCCACGCCCTGTCTTAAATACATTTTCTATAGAACGACAATAATATGTTATGTACATCGTTGGTGAAAAGTTTGAGAACATGAA
>DWEE01000954.1:0-14703 GCA_018245755.1 Parelbella macleannani | reverse complement strand
TGCGATAAGAGTACAAGTGAGCATCTGTAACAGGCATATTTTGCTGAATAATTGATCTTACCTTTCAAAGTGGGTAAAAATCGAGTTCAAAGATTGCGTTACATAGCCACATACATAGATACATACAGGTCAAGCTAATATAAGCGTGGTAAAAATGGGCCTCATGCCATATGAGGCATTCTAAGATCCTAAATTTCTCTCGCGATCTTACACCGCCACCGACATTAACCAGTTTAGTTCATGGTGGACGGATAATGATGTCAATTTTCATGGATATACAATATATTGCATTTTATTTTTTATTTTGTACTTGAACATTAGAATCATCTAATTAATTATTCTCTCTTTCATTTTGAATATACTCAGATAGCGTTTAATCAATATCAAACTTTAAAAGGATCAGCTAACAAAATGTGTAGTCATTTCGTATTATTAAACGAAAGAATGTAAGAAAAACATGGATACCAAAATAATATCGCCCATTGGGTATGTTGATAGAGAGGTCGCCACCCGCGCGCCGGCAAACACTTCACTATGTTCCCGAAGCCCCGATAATGTGATATGTGGCTCTTGAATTTTCCCGTTCCCTGGAGTGCTTCGGGTTACATTCATTTTTTAAAAAGATATTTTGTTGTTAAACACACTACTATTATAACTCATGTTTAAGTGAGCCGCTTGTTAGTGGAAGAGTATGAAATAGGTGCAAAAACGTCGAAAACATCTTTGGTTTCCGTAAAGCGTAAAACAAATATCTCTTTAATGCTAGTTTTGACTTTTCGTAAACTTACATTGGGCTCGGCATATGTTCGCTACTAGTTATCCACTACCAGGATACAATATTAATATGACTTACAAACACTAAACACTTAAAATTTCCCTCATAATTAATTATTCAAACGGAAAACTTGCCCGGTGTATTTGAAATTTTTTATAGAACTGCGAGAAATTCAAGTTCCTGTACTTGACGTACCGGAATATTCTCGCACTAGTAACCCGTTAAGCCTTTGTGAGCATAGGAACAAATATTGGATTATGATAAGCTCATTAAAAAATAAGCGAATAATGAGTATACTGGAATCGAAGCAAATAAATACATTTTTGGTTTTAATGATCAGCGTCGATCATGTTTAATTCTTACATAAAAAATACACAAATATAACCTCTAAAAGGTTTAATCGCGCGTTTTTAGCCTAAATAAACGGTATGTTATACAGATTAAAAAGCGACTCGGACACAGATAACAAACATCGGTTGCGATGGCAGCCACTGTGTTCAGAACAATTACAGCAGCTCAGAGGAGAAAGTTCCGTTCTCGCTGCTCGTTACCCTGTTTTCTATAATTGAAGTAAATTGCTACTATAACTTCTTATCTAAACAAAGGTCGTGGAGGCAAAGTTGCTTTTGTAAGTCGTTTGAACTCTTTCCAAACCAATTAGACATCGAGAGCCGCGGGGAGATTGTAAACGTATTATTGTACCTCAGTATTCAATTTTCGATACTCTTCGGATAACATGTTAATGTTTATACGAGCTACTTTATAATAAAAAAAAATATTGGAGCAATTAAATACTTGTGAGTAGGTACGAACCTACAGTGAACAACATTCGTACGACATTGTGAAAATATTTTTACGACATGCCAAACCATTTTACACGTTGTGCACTCCTATTCAAATTAAGTAAAAAAATCCGCCCGAGATTATGTCTTAAGCACTGTCTCACTTAATTATATACTTGTTTGAATTGTAAATAGGGAACATGTATACCATAATATTGAAGTATCTTGAGAGATAAAAAGCTTCAAAGAAAATTAGAAAAAAAAAAACTCTAAAGTTGGATCTTTACTAGCAACCTTTTACTTTAATGAAATTAGGCTCTTGATACCAAATTCCGAAGAATTTCTAAGAGAGCAAATTTTTTCACCGAAAACTTTGGATTCTCTTTATTGTAATCCGTCTCGTGCGTGCCGTATTTGTGTATCCCCGGCAGCTCCCGCGGCCCCGCTGATGTTGCCGGAGATTAGCTCAATACCGTCCGAAGCCGCGCGGCTGCTATGAATGCTTGTGGCTATTCCAGTTATCATGCAATTTTCCATGTCTTGAGCACCTTTAGATCACATATTATTTTCACTCCGTTTGGCTCCGGCCTCTACGCTTGTGAAATACATTGGGTATGTGTATCGCAATTAATTGAAACCTAAACAAAAGCCTCAGTAAATAAGATGTTGGCTGAAAATGTTTCATCTTATAATATTACGAGATGACTCAGACCGGATATATCAAATATTTCATTCGATTATAAAATATTATCAAATTAATTCAACTTCAACATCGTCAACCCCTTTATCATTACATTGGACACGGGTCTCCTCGCAAAACGAAGAGGTATCAAAATACGCTAAGTACATTTGAGAAGAGATGACGCAGTTTATCTAACCGCCTCCTTGACGAGTACGGTCCCCGCACCAGATTAGTGTCTAGTGAATGTAATAAAAATATAAACGATACCGAGTTGTACATCCCGCAGGCTGTTGTTCTATCACGGCTTACGGACGATTTCGGCGAAGTGCCGAATGAACGCCAAACAAAGGAATCGGGTCAACCGGGCGATTACCGTCATACCAGGACTGAAATACCTGGCAATAATTATTCAATTTGTAGCCCTCACTTTCTTGTCCTGGTCTCCCAGGTAGAATAGCTGCCATTTAACTTTGCCCACCTTTTGTTTCGAGTCAACCTCGTAGATTGTAACCGTTAGATTGGGCAGCTTTAATAGACCCCCTGCCCCCAATAAAATCTCAGCGCCGACTTGCATCGATTTTTATGAATTGCTCGACTCCTGACAAAGTATCGAAACATTTCACGGTTTATTTGGGGACATAAAACACAAGTGGACAGTTATCCGGAAATAAACTAGATATATTACGCTGAGCAGGCGGTAGGTAACGAAAATTGAAAACAATGGTGCAGTGGACATTCTGTCTTGTATTAAACTGTGCACTTATGTTATACTAATACGGTATAACTATAACCGAATCCATTTTATTATTATTATATCATCACGCCAGGTCCCCTACGGGGTAAACAGAAGGAATCAAGTGCCTTTTACCTCTAATCTTACAGACTTGACGCGCTTCTTCTATCTTTAGCACTATGTTCTAAGTACACATACATAGGTAGTGTCAAAGGAATTCCCGTATCTACAAAAACACCCTAGTAATCGCTTTACTTCCGCACAGACAAGAGGTTGATGTAGATTATTTCAGAGTTTATTGAATACTTAATAGGGATTATTACTTTGTTGGTGCTGTAAGCGCAAAACCCTTTTCAATCATGTTGTATCGGCAAAGCGCAAGGATCTAGCACATGCGCCGCTAACGAACAGCTGATACCGGTTACAGTGAATGTAAACATCAATTTTATTGGGATTCTGAGCTGGCTTAGAATATGTACTATAAAAAAACTAATGATAATAATTTTAAAATGTTATATTTTACGATGCATTTTTGTGTTTATCGTAATAACACCTTACAAATTTTTATTTATTTTCCAATTTAATGTTTACAAATCCTTAAAATCAACCCGAACCCCCAATTAAGAATATAAAATTTAAAAGAACGATCAACCTGAATAACAAGCGTCGCGGCGAACACCTAATAAAGACCTTAAAATCTAATGGGAAACGTAATCGGGGTAGGTTTCTTTGAGAGAAGATTAAGTTACGGAGTAGGGTTCTTCTGAGATGTCAAACAAATTCCATAAAAGAGGGAAGTTGGGTTAATTCGTACATAAATAAATAGTCCGAGTGCGTGCGTGTGGAGCGCACGTGAACAAGGAGAGCCCGAATCAGAACAAATCTGTGTACAAATTGTAGCCGCCACAGAAAAACGTGGAGCTCTCAAGACGAATGGGAATTGTAAAGCTAGATACACACTTGACTATTATGTTCATCATATTTAATAATAGACTCCGTTGGTGGAGTGCTTACAAGCATGACTGCTGATCGAAAGGTCCTGGGCTCCATTCCAGAGTATTATTTAATTTTTCTAACTTATGTTTTCCAGTAACAACTTCTAGTAGCGGTTCGGAGTCCAAATTGGTGGTAAGTGTATAGCTATAGGCGCGCCACCTATCCCGTAGTCGGATGTACTTAAATTTTCCTTACATTTAACACTTTAAAATGGTCTGTAGGTAGCTCATAATTTTATAATACAATAGTCGTTACAAACGTACGGTTTCATTGTGTATCCCGCTTGCGAAATAAATACGTTTGCATGTCGCAGCGAGCGTTGCGATAACGTCGATCGTTATCGCGCCGCTGTCCGTTAAGCACCCAATAATGGTATTGCGGCGATATGCATCTTCTATGAAACGTCTGTTTCTACGACATTCGTTTTAGTTGCTATTGGAGTGAAATACTGTAGTACTGCGCTAAATGTAATTCTAGCTTTAAGCGTAGTTTGCCGTATCGATTCACGCTTAAGGATTTAGCGTTGTGGCAAATCTTGGCAAAGTCCAGCGGTGGAAAGGTAGCCATACCATGACGCATATGATCCCGTATCATGATTGTCTAAAGTACATATGTATATAGCAGATCTTCGGACTTCTAACCCCGCAGTAGGTTGTGGCTACCATGAAAATAATATTGAATCAAGTGACACCGACAGGCTACCTTTAAACCCAAATACGGTAAACGGTAGACCGACAATAATGCTTTAACATTCTCAGACCGAAACTCCAGAGACAAGTGACTATAAAAATAGTAATAGGCTATGTTACCATTAGGATCACCCCCTATACCGTGGGGCGTATAACATACGATAACTGTTGAAATGTAAAAATACTACGCTCCTTCGCCTACGCCTTTAAAGAAATACAGGCCCAATGTTATATTTCCATATTAATAAGGAACAAGACAAAACTGATATATTCTTGTATAACAGCAGCGCGAACCGACACGAGCCTTATCTAAGTCAATGAGCCGCTGATTAATGTCGCAGCACGTCGCTCGGATTACTCTTGTTTACGGAAACACTGGCTCCGTCTGCTTACTTACACGTTTCTAAAGTTGCTGTGTACATTCGCGCCGATCGACCTAACGGCAGGGTGTATATTGAGCGTCCCAAGTTTTGTGCACTCTGTTACGTTTTAAACATGCATCAAACAGACAAAGTTTCTTTAACTAGACACACGAAGTCACCCCGAGCTGCTACGGCGGCGCCACGACGAACTTATGTCTTCGTAGTTTTGATACGTTGATCGAAAATGCAGAATACATTACTTAAGTCGCACCAGTGGTGGCGGTGCCGTAGATTCTGTGGATACGTCCACATTTTTAAATTACTCTCCTTTTTGTCCTCTTTTAACTGCCTATGGATATGTAACAAGGTATTAAAATTTCTTTGTCGTTTTACTTAGCATATGAATTTTCCTAATTTCAATATAAAAATCCGTGAAATCCATATTCAGTTGAAAAAATTTACAAACATTGTTCCACAGATTTAAAGGGTCTCATACAACAATAATATCAAACGCTCTTTGTTTTCATTTATAATATGTTATATATAAATATAACATACCATTCCCATAGCGTTCAGTGCGTGTATCTCTGCTCGCATAAGAGTTTTAATCAAATTTTTATATTTCGTAAACTACGTAAATTATGATGTGCCTTCATTTAAATTATAAGATTGCTGTATCGTCCTCATTTTGCCTTATTTGAAGAACTTAATACGATACATTATACATAACCTTATCTCAATAAAAGTAATTAATATTCGTAGCAATAGTGTCTCCTTGTGGTCGCCTTGCCTGGACCACAGTAATGTGTTCTTGCGGATACCGCTCCGTAAGGGCAGTTACTCGGAGTTTGGTCTTGTCCCCGGTTCATGACAATAGTCGCACCCCCTATTGTATAGTGGGAGATAAAATGTTATCCGATATATGACTCCTCTGCCTATTTTTTTGGGGATTACAGGCGTGATATTTCATTTTTTATCCTATACTGGCAACTGTGTATAACGCGTAAGATAGAACGAAATTGTTGAATACCTAGCTTAAGAAGATTTAATATTAATGTGTCCATACAAATATACATAACTTAATAACATTAGAAACATATCGACCTTACAGACCAAAGCTCTAGATAGAGCTATGAACAACAACAGTGCTCTACGTGCGGGCCTCACTACACTACCGGTAGGTGGTGGTGTAGTGAGCTATCACTACATCAGCGAAATTATGTGAAATTAAATTAACAGCAAAGACGAAAATCGCATTAAACTAATGGCTCCAATCCCCGCCATGTCGACACTTAAAATGTTAAAAAACGCACAAAGTGCTAGTCAGGCTCGTGTAATACGTGTACGAACGTTAGGTTTTTGTATATGGGTAATGTGGATTTAAGCTAACTATATCAAAGCATTGATCGTTTTTCATCGAACCACAGACTCAAAGTCACAGATGTTGATTTCATATTAAGCTTTTCCTAGTTAATTTACTAATGTATCTACACTATTATTTAGGTACTAACATTATTCAGTTCTCTTCAAAATTAACAATAAATTTCGTCAAACGTTTAATACATAGGTACAATAAATCAGAAAAATGCCTCTAACATTTTCTCATTGGCACGTGCGGTTGTTTTGGAAACCAGTCACGAACTCCAATAAATAGTATAAACTACATTTTAACGAACGCTTGTTCAATATATGTGGCAAATATGACAAAATCAGCACGAAATTGTTGCAAGAGGTTCCACCTTTCTTTTTAAAAGCTAACACAGATAATTGGAATATAATAGAGGATAACGCGGATATGGAGCGACACTGCCGGAGAATATAAAGTAATAATAGTGAACGATAAGTTATAAATTGATCACTTTCTTAACCCGCTCACATTTCAGTAAATAAATAGACTTATGATAAGTACAAAGTCAGCTATTCCCATTTTCCCAGTCCTTAAAAGCACTTATTACGCAATTTTTGAAGAATATTGTATCATCTTCTGGGAACGCCTCAGGGAGACAGTCACTCCGCAGTTCAAACATAATGAGGAATAAGTAATGAACTGAATAATGTTACTCACTCCCGAGTCGTGTTCTCAAACGAAAGTATTGAACAGTTTAACGGCAACGAAAATTTAACTTCAGAAAATTAAAATACAATCAAGAAACATAATGTTTTAGGTATTGCTTATATATCGTACTTCAGTTTCCGGTTGATAGCGACTCTAGAAATGCCAATAATTGTACACGGTATGGTCGTAGTTTAAAGTTGTAAAAAAAAATTATGCAATGTTTTTTTAATATTCAGTGCATTTTTTTGTTTCCAAATCAATTTCTTTAAAGTTGACGATCGCATTCATACAATGTAACTCCATACTCCAGCTGAGCGCGCTGCCGAATGCGCTTACACGATAGACCCCGACCGTGGGTCAGACATGAATATTTATAGCGCAGATGTTCGACGATGGACACACTTGTCGCCCCTAGACGCTCTCAACATAATACAGCATTACACAGTGTTTTGAATGTAGCTGCTTGAATGTTCCTTAAGGTTGTCAGGCCACCTGGTGGGGGGAGTGCAGCAGAGCCGAGACAAGGACGCAAGGTCTACCTCGAGCAGTGGAATTATAAGGGTTGACGATTGGATGAACGTTGCATTTAAAGATCTGATTTTATAAATCAATGTCTATAAATGAAAATCTATAACTGCTAAAACACACAAGCGTATATTTATTTCTTCCCGCTGTTCTATCCAAATATACATAGGTGTGTTGCTATGCTTCGGCAAGCTCATTAAACAGTTCGAGCCGGATGGTATTTCTATAAACGTTGTCGAAAACCCTACGCCTAGATTACAGCTGGATTGACGTCTTACCTGTTTACCTGTATTTCTCCACTTTTCGCACTAGAGAATTGTTGTATAGTATATTTCACCCTACCTGAAATTATGGGACAGAGCTATAAAATTATAAAAAATTGGGGCCTGTTGCCAGCCAGCCAGACTTGATAGTTACATCATACTAAAAAAAATGTACGAATTGAACAATCGGGTGGACCATACATTGGACGGGTCCAGTAAAACTATGGTTTGCACAGGTAATATTGCATGCATTAGGGTTGCTGATAGCTAGTATCAGTCAAAACAGTATGCCTCAGAATTATTCAAAGCATACGTATAATATTTAGACGCCCAAATGTCCTTAAAACAGACAGCCAATAATCTAATGGAATTTACTAAGGAATAATACAGCCTACGTATATTTACATTATCCGATGAAACACGAAAGCCTGTTCAGTAAATAACAAGAGTTACTATAAACCGGGTGTATCAATTTCGAAACTTATTTAACTACATGAATAATTCCGTACATTAAATAACAGCTCATGAAATTAATTAATTCTCAGATTTATTTTATCATTTTGACGGCGAGCGTAACTATGCAAACATATCTATCTATGTGTGTACGCAGATTTCTCATTTTCTCGTCAAACTCAACTTTTCGACTATTTTAATCATTGTGAAGTCAATAAAGTATACATAGTTTATACTACATTAAGAAAGCGGCAGTAGGCAGACCGACAGCAAGACATTCAATGCCAAGGCGCAGAGACTCAGCCGCCGACCATACATTGATATTAATACAATATTAATAATAATAAAGGAATTAAACGGCAGAATATGTACACGTTGCGCCCGAGGCGGTACCGTTACTACTGGTATTTCTACCGTGAAGCAATTGTTAAAATGCTTCGTGTTTCAGTGTATATGGTGTGGCTGCCGACCAATTGTATACCATTTCTGTAGATCTTCTAACTGGAGCCTTATTAACATGTAGCGATTGGACTATTGACGATACTACCAACGTATGAAGATGAAGATCATGAACATGGACATGAATAAATAAAGGCACCATAACGATCAGTATATATAGAAACGTTCCACAGTAAAACGCCAGCCTTCCAAAAAAGTGCCGAAAAAATTACTCGATACAAATGTGAATAGCACTCGCCGTTCTCGTGCTCGTTCTTTATTCATATTTCTCTCTCTTTTTCACTTTACCTATGGACGGTACGAGCAATCTCTAGGGATGAAGCTGTCATAAGCCGTAAAGCAATCAACTGGAGCAAACGTTCCGGAGACAATTTCAGTTTACGTTACAAATTGCACCTCTCACCAAAAATTGGTAACGCCTAATTGGTAGTCGCGACTGAAAAATGGCCGCCATCAATGTGTGAAGAGTTTCATAATTGCTACAATTAGAAGGTTGCCGAGCGGCGGGACGCGCTTAAGTGTTGTACGTGCGAATTGATGTGGTTTAATCCCGCTAATATATTATATGTAAACCTGTATTTTTAATTCACGGCCTATTTTATACTACTCATAAATATGAAAAGAACTAAAAGTGAATTATGTTAGACAACTTTACATTAGACTTTTGTAAAATTTATAAGGTCGGTACGAGAAGCTGTCCTCTGCGATCCCCAATCAGCATGCCCAGCGTGATGATTATGACTAAAAACCCTCAACGGAGGCCTATGTCCATCAACTAATTCACACAGGCTGATTGTGATGATGAAAAAAAGTCTATAAAGTTACAAGTCATCACAATTCAATTGGTTTAAGGTTTTCGATAGATGGCCTAAAACTAAAGCATTGATTGGAACAGTGCAAAAGCTGACGATGTAACATTTTGACGTATAGACACGTCAGTGACTTTTCATTCGCTATATAACTATATATAAGTGTATAACCGTACCAATCGGAATCCTCGCAACTATAAAATTCGTTACAATTAATTAGAACGCGTGCCGCCGCGCGCGGCTCCGCGACCAGATTTTATGTGCTTTGTTTGACCCGCGGTTAGCCGGCGAAGGATTTACAATCAGATTCGAGGACCCTTCTCGGCGGCCTAATGGTTTTGTAACAAGTTTTGCTCTGAATACAAATTAACTTATAGTTTTGTATCTCGTCACGTAAAACACGAGTAATATGATTGTGTAAGCCTTTCCATATGTTTCAGCTTCTTGGAAGTGTATGTCTAAGCCCAGACTTTCTAATAATGTTAGTCGCTATGTTTCTAACTTTTAGGTAATACAACATGTGTAAGGTTACCGATACACCGATACACTCACTGCTATCGTAAGAACATTTTTGTAACACAGCACAGGTTGATGTCATACTATAACCTTTATCGTGTCGATGCCATAATTTGACGGAATATTGAAAAAATATAGAACACGAAAATCTGAAATAAAACAACAGAATTAATACAGTACCTAAATGAAGAGCGCGGGCGTATTTTCTTAGTCATCGAAAACAAATTTCAGGAATATATTATTAATTAAAATAACCTTCGTTCAGGCCTGTAGGTCTAAACTCGTTTGTAAAACTCATAAGAAAATGATATTAAGATTTAATAAAAAAAAGTTTCGTTTCGTAAGACGTATGACGATCTGGTAGGATATCTAACTAAATGATAGGAATAGCGTTCATTTTAGCTCAGGCGAGTGCTAACCCAGTAAATGTTTGGAAGGAAGCATCGTTGACGACTTCACTTAATTTCACCGTCTAATAAGACTAGCATAGATTTATCAGTACCGGGAATTTGAATCTAGCAACTTAACAGACCTGACTTAATAGAACTTAATAACAGCTTAACTTAATAGGTAAAAGATAGAAAATAATATACCTATCTTATTATAATACATACAATAATGTTTTCATAAAGGACAGTAATATGTAACTAAAGTAAGAAATTTTTATATAAACATAATTAACATTTTTCAAAACTGTTCAAGAATAGGCTCTTGTATGACTAGTGCCTGTTCCTAACGTGAATTGGTATGTACTAAACTATGATATGTACTAAATTTTCTCGACTAGCGCGCGACCTGCGCCACTGTTATATTAACTGTAACTAGCGATAATGACAAATGTGTGAAGATTTTAGGTGGTGTCCACAATAATTAGCCAACAAATTAATTAGAGAGGCACACGCGCTACAAATGCAATAGTTACGTTAAAGAAATACAGAATAAAGATCTTATTAAGGAAACGTAATTACACAAGTATTTATAACAGATTTCTTTTCGCGTGAATTAGCGTCATAATTAAATATTGCGAAGTAAATGAATTTATAAAGAAATAATGCGGCGGGAAATGCACTATAAATTCTATGTTGTGGGAGCGGTGCGCTTAATGAGAAGATACACTGGTTGTACATCACGCGCACTCCCGCCGCGCGCAGCTCATTCATCCGGCCAACACTGAGTAAACCATTCGCTCATTCATTCTACCTTAACTGGGCGCCGACGCGCACGTAAATGATGAAGGAGCCCCGAATAATAAATATGTGCATATACCGCAAAAACAACAAACAATTTTGACAAGCTTGTTCACAGTAAATTACCTACATAAATACATTCTATTTGGGCCTCAACAAAATGAGTGAGGGTTTTATTTAAGTACCCAAAAATATTTACTAGTGTTTGCAGAATTTGACCATACAGCCATAATGACAATAAGTGTTAATTAAGTGACCTGCCGCAAAATCATCTTAAAAGTTAACTAAATCCAATGTTAGTGAAATAGGAAATGTGCGGGGAATTATATAAAGGAGATGTTCACGTGTTAAGTTAGAATCTTCATAGGATTGTAAGCGTACGAATATTGCTCGCTTATACATACCTACCGTCCGCAGATATGTATGATCTTATGAGATTTAACTTTATTATTCGTAAAGCTGACCTGCGCCCAACACCGAAACGATGAAAGGTTTCATGATGAAGGTCATGAAAGAAAATAATTGTTTGAAATGACCTAAGACGTCGTAGCCTCTTCGCGATATACCGAGGCAGGTTGCTGAAGGACACAAATGAATGGAATTGAAGTATTGTTGAGTGAATTAGGTATATAGTTATCCAAAGGGTCTAAACTTTATTATAACGCCAAAGGATGTGAGAGGCTTTTCCCCCATATATCCTACTATCCCGTAGGAGTTCGAATTTAACACGTCATAAAAGTCACCTGTTTCTACTCCGCTTGTTCAAAAAAAGGGTGCCTCCATTTACATACAAACTGACATTCCTTTTTATCTAAAGTCGCAAATATAAAAAGGGGAGTAAGGTTAACCTTAAATACTTAACCAAGAGCATAAAAATATCTTTTACAGTCTTCGGAAATCAATATTGTGTACGTTTTATACAAATGTACTTTAGAAGTAAAATTTGCCAAAATCCGCCCTCAATCTCTGTGCTTACGTCGCAAGAAACAACCCACTGCTCAAAATGTACTTGCCTAGCTTAAGGCTTTGAGATTATACATCAGTCAATAAATCGGCGCCCACGTAAAACTGCTCGTTATATCTTCTTAAAATCAATACACTGCTTTGTCAAAGAACGCCCACGTATTGTGCATCTTTTAAGAATTAGACGCGGCCCTACGGAAAACATACACTATTAGAGTGAAAAAATGAACTGGAATTGATTTTACCGGGCCGGCTGCCTGTTGGCCCATTATAAACTTTTGTAGGAAAATTCTGCTTGTTATACGAATATCTCAGCTCCGGGCCGAGCCCAAACTTTGCGTTGTTTACGCGAGGAAGAGGTAGAGATTTGATGAAAAGGTTATTAACAGAATTTTAAAAAGTTAACAGGATCAACAAGCTCTCGCTATCCCTTCATAATATTTGTATTTCTCACTAATATTCAAGTAATAGTAAACAAAAATGTATGCATAAGGTCGGCTCCATCTACGAATTAAAAACTGATTGGATTATCTGCAAAAGTATATTTCTTTGTTGACACTATTTTACAGATTGAGTTATTTATTCTATCGAGAAATGAATAAAATCAATTAATTAAATAACAAACACAGGAAATATTATAAAAAAAGTATTAGATAAAGCACAAAAGCGTCTAAATAATTTGGTAAATGCCGACGAGTGGAAATAAAACATAAAATCTATAACAAAGAGATTACTCCGCACGTACAGATAATGAAGTATTGCACTCGTGAGAAATTAAATTTCATAAGTTTTAATCCCCGCGCCGGCCGCCACTCGCGTTATGGTGTTCACGGTACGATTGGGTAAAAATGTGTTGAAACTTGCGCTCAACTGCTGAATATTACTATGATGTAGTTTAAAACACCTGGTCTTCACTGAGTATACAATTACGAGTTATACATTTACAATAAATTATGTGTAAATATAGCGCCCAACAGACACAGGTAGGTAGGTACCTATTGTTTTTTAAAAAGCAATATAAAATGTACACCACTTTTCGTGTAGAACATATGCGCTGTTTGCCGGACTCGGTATCAGCGCTACTCTTATTACTACTGAGAAGCAATTGTTAAAATAATTTGTATTTAGCTCTGAAATATGTTGTCGCCGGTCTACGCGTTTACTAGAGAGGGTCTCAAACATTGCACTCCTACCCAACGTAACTGTTAACTATATTATCCACACAAACACAATGTACTAGATTGCCTATATTAATAACTGCCCTATTCCTGCTGACCTGTCAATTTTGTTCCGTAGTCTAGTACGTCAACATAATGGAATAAACATCACAAGTATTTAGATATTAAGATACTTTCATTGATACCATAACGTATTTTCATTTGTTCGTGGCAACTCTTAACATAAATATTGATGTGGATAAAAATAATTGGAGAAGGTTTACTCAATTTAGCTGAATAGGTTCCTTAAGTCTCATTAGCTGGTCGGCGCGCGGCGGCCGGAGCGCGTCGCGCGGCGCGCCGTAAGCACCGGCCCAGTTTACGAGCGCCGGCAATATTGTGCATAGCGACTTAATGAAAGGGAAACAGCCGCTAAATTGCCGCAAAAACCTTACGAAGGGTTACTGCTGCCGGAGTATGGTTCTTAGGTCCGATCGTTGAAAAAAAACTACAAAACTAGGTATACCTACATTTGAACCTATATGGACATAGAGGATATGTAGGTAATAGGTTTTTATTATAAAAACTGTGCGTCATAAATTGTTAGGATACCATAACAGTAACGAAACGCCTGTATCGCCAGTAAGAGTAAACCTTAACCAAGTTGGTTGATAAAATTACGTTATCATACAACTAACGAAATACTATTCACTATAAATATTATTTAATTAAAATATTAATAGACGTCTTTAAAATGTACATATAAATAGGACTCCTGAAGTATTTATATTTAATCTAGATAAATAACATGTTTGTGAAACAATCGTATACGTGCTTCAATAATAACACTGATGCGGGAATGGAAAATATAAATCTCGTAATTCAATTTGCTTACTAATTTAGTACAGACAACTTTGATCAATAACTTTACGGTAAATACAAAACATTTTATTCAACAAATAGCTAGTTAATACGTCTTAAAACTAAAATTTCAAGTTTACATGTATCTCAATCTCTCTAGTCTAGATCGAGGTTAGATCAGATACAAAATATATGTGGACAGCAACGACCAGCAACGACCACTGACAACAGTGGGCTCTCACACCCGATGCATTTAAAAAATGCAGATAAAGAATTACTTTTGTTGCATGCATGATATTCTTGCATTAAACATACATCCATGTCGCTCGCAAACAATTCTCAGTGAAACAAATAAATGAACATGTAACCGTAGCAGAAGCCATCTATGAAACAGATTAACTCTAATAACTCACCAGCTCGCAGTCGGCCGCGAGA
>DWEE01000953.1:0-14704 GCA_018245755.1 Parelbella macleannani | reverse complement strand
GTTGGTCGAGTGGTTGCAAGCGCGACTGCCGATCGGGAGGTCCTGAGTTCAAATCTCGGGTCGAGTACTATTGGATTTTTCTAATTTAGAAGTTCTAGTAGTGACTCGGAGTCTGGATCAGTGCCCAGTGTATAGCAATAGGCTTATTCTATGGGACTTAAACGTAACTGGTGAAACGTGGGAGTGTATCACACTCCTCTGCCTACCCCTTCGGGGATCACAGGCGTAATGTTACGTTTACGTTTACATATAAATATATGTAATAAGTTTTTTTTAATGAAAAAGTTTACCTCAGCAATAGTTATAGCTCTGCTATCAATCTTGTGGATCATTACGTTGGCCAACATGAGGTAGACGAGCGCCTCGGTGTCCACGTTGAGCCCGTAGTACTCGTCGTAGTGGCCGGAGAAGCCCTCCCCAATGCCCCTACTGTGGTACAACATAGATGTGACACCGTCGAACCTGCAAAAACAATATATTTTTGAATCATTCGCTATCCCAGTTTTTGATATACTTTGACATAATGGTTACCATACTATACGACTTTTTAGATTCTAGATGTTTTAATGTTAAAACCTAATTGTTCAGGTACTTAGGTCTATAAGTGTACAACATAATTATGTAACACACCTTAATGTTTGGTTACAAGCGTAAGGCATCCATATAATTGTTGCCATATCTCAATTAATATTCTCCTAAACGAAGGTATTCAGTCGGTGGAAAAAGACCCAGCAGAGCGCTGTAAATAAATCTCAGTCCTTTCAGCTATGGACGTTTTAGCGAACTCATAATGTGTTGACTAATTATCGTGGGTATACATTTTTACAACTTCTGTAAACAAAATAGTAGGAATATTCGATGAACTAATTGTAAGAGGTTGAAAACTTTACCTAAATCCATCAAACTGATACTGTTCTTGATACCACCTGAGATTAGACAGTAAAAATCTTAAAACTTCAATCCTGAAATAAAATAAAAAAAAACAATAAATAAATTTCTCCCTCTCAATAAAAAACTTGGTCTATTAATTTACGCATTATTTTATTAAATCGTTACGTCAGTTAAGCTACCGATTTATGAATCATTTTTATCTATAATCATTAAAGTACTAACGTGTCATGATATTAATGGATTATAGTTTTCTAATTTAACATTTAAAACGCTTAATAGATGCGTATTGCTGGCCTCATTAGATCATCTGAACTCCGATCAGTTCATCAAGATAAAGGGGTCTACAGGGTCTGGGGTCGAGGTGTTTTCAAAGACAGTAATCATAATTATCATGTCACTATATTAAGGCCTATACTTTATCCATGTTATGTTATGACTTACATTTATACGATTTGCAGAAATTTGGTCGGAAGGGCAGCCAGAAAAAACTTACTCAGAATAATTAAACAGACGACTGTCCCACAGGGTGTGGGTGCCGCGTGGCCCATCGTGGAAGTAGCACGCGTTAGTACCGTCGAACTCGTTCAGTCCGTCCAGCGTGTTCTTGGAGGCGTGCGAGTGTACCACGTCCAGTAACACGTATAGGCCCATTTCATGCGCTTTGTCAATCAACTGTTTCAGCTCACAGGGCGTGCCATAACGACTGAAATTGTATAAGATTACTGTCAATATGATGTTTATGAGATCCCTATTAAAATATATTTTATAGTTATCTGCATATAAATTGGCTATATACTAAAAATTTTCTTATTCATATGGTAATAACTGATTAATTTTTGTTTCATAATCTCAATATATTAATAAAGATTCTTAAAACGGATATTCTGGTAATTTTTTTCACAATCACTGAGTTGGTGCTTCAAATTATTTTCTAATGATAATTATAAAACTTTAATAACCCATACCTGCTGGCCGCAAAGAAACTTGTGACTTGGTATCCAAAGGAGGCATAGTAAGCATGTTCCATGATAGCCATAACCTGAATTGCGTTGTAACCTGAAAGAATCAAAAACTTGTACAAAATATTCAATAAAAAATATTATTATTATTTATGCATATAAGTCAATTTTTTTTACCCCAAAAATACTTTGATATTGTCTGTATCCAGACGGCTATATATGTATCTTTGTTCTGAAAATTTCTCCTTGTTATTGTCAAATCAGAACTCTTTATGCAACATTGATGAATTAGATTGTAATGACTCATTTTTGTGAAATGGCCGATTTCGGTAATCGAATTTTTAAAAAATTTTTTTTTTCGTCAGTAACGGTTTGAAAACGGCGGATATCTTAAACTTTCAAATATTTCAGTCGCACTTCATTTGATTTTGGAATTACTGGGTCAAGTTGAGCGGGTTCAATAGAAATAATTTCGCTACTTTAATTAAGTAAATATCTTACCTTGTCTCTTAATCCTATGTAGCACATTATCTTTGAACTCCAAGTATGTACCAACTCTACCCTCAGCGGTAGCGATGCCCACGTGGCACTCGTAAATTCGAAGAGACTTTGGCTTATCCACTTTAGAGTTTTTAAATTTATAAGGCTAAAAATAAAACACAAATCTTATCATAATGGACTCCTTCGCCCTTTCTCCCTTTGTTATGCCTGTGCATGGTATACAATACAATAAACAAATAACTAAATAAATAAATGAATAAATAATGGACATATTACAGAAAAATCTCTGATATTAGTATCAATATACATACTATACCGACAATATTACTTTAAAGTTCAATAAGGGTTACATTTTATTAATCCGTTCCGCTAACTTAGACATGCTATCACCGTAGGCGTAGAAAAACTTTGAAGATGTGACTGCGATAGCGTCTAAAATTTTGCAAAAACCTGCATTATACTTTTCAATTATTCTGCAACACATATTAGTAAATCAATTTTTAGGAAACATCGAATACTGCCGCGGACACTCAAGCATCCGCACCTAAGAGTAGGATTCAGTGACATAGTGTAGTGGAAGTACAGCGAGTCTAGCAAGAAATAATGTCACTTACATTATCCGGTCTGTAAATGAACTGTTGGTAAGTAAATCCCTCGAAGGGCTTCACGTAGCTGGCCCACGGTGAAACTCGGTACAAGTGCTCGTTGACGATGATTTGCACTCGGGTCTGGTGCTTGAGGGCACAGGATCCGTCCGCGTTGGGCGATATGACTAGCTCCCATTTGCCAAATTCCAACTTCTTAAACGGATGGCTCTTCGAGTTCCAGCCGTCTGAAATAAAAATATATATTTCTTTAAAAGGCCATGAAATGTATTTTTCATAACATATTTAAAAACGGCTTCCTAGATTAGGTGATATTGTTAATAAGTGTACAAACTCCTAGTTACATATGCAACTACATATTTACATAATTTTATGTATAGATATTTGTACTGTACATGGTTATGACGTAGGACATACATACTCATCTTCACGCCAAATCTCTCACGGGATAGACAAGGAGTACGGAGTGCCAAATGACGTAGTAGAATTATCAAAAGTTAAATAGTAAACTTTATAATGATGATTGAAAGTTTATATAAAGAAAAGTTAAAAGATGGATACTTTCGAAAATATAGATGACTAATGTACGTATGTATGTATATGGCCGAGCATATTAAATAAGGTACTGCATAGGCTGGATATTCGTGGACGTATATAAAGAAAATCTGAGAAAAGCCACAGCTCGTAAGATCTATTACGTATATATGGAAAAATAATTTTTATATTTCGATCTTTTATACGATTCACAAATCAACCCAATTTCCATGAAATTATTCTTCTATGCGCATTTTAACTTCTAAGTGAAGTTTTTTTTACGTTAAAATGGATACTATAATGAAACCTTACTGAAATCTCCCTGAAGATGCAAGGAATGGGCACCGGGTGCCCATTCTCTCCACGTCACAGAGTTGTCGCTACCGAACTGTGGCCCGAAGTACTTGTACCCTTGGGTGAATGCTTCGAAGCCCCCGTCCCATGACTCGATGCGTTGCCATAAATCTTTAAAGCACCCATATCTGAAATTATCAGGAAGTAATTGTTAAGTCAACTATAGCAATTATTATATTATTAAGCTGATATTTGTGTGACAGCAAAAATTGTGCAGAAATATTTAATACAAAAGTCAACTGTTTATACAGGATCTTATCTGACACTTTATTTATTTTTATCGTTCATCTCATGCAAGACCGAGTACATTTTCTATTAATCTTCATCATCGTCATCGTCAACCTCTAGATGTCCACTGCTGGACATAGGCCTCCCCTCTACGCGCGCCGCTCCTCCCGGTCCTGGGCCTTCCGAATCCAGCAGCTTCCCGCTGTCTTCCTCAAGTCGTCAGACCATGTGGTAGGAAGGCGACATACGCTCCTCTTGACGAGATATCGTGCCATTGTCACTTCAGCTTAATAATTTTGAAAACTATGTCGGTGACCATAGTTCGTCAACGGATTTCACCGTTTCGGATTTTGTCACGTAGAGAAATTCCGAGCATAGCTCTCTCTTTTCTATTAAATAAAGTCATAAAATGCGAAACTAAAATAGCAAACATAAATACAATATATTGATAGATGAAAAAAGTCTTTATTAACTTTATATGACTATATTATGTATTTCCCTCCCTGTTCGCCGGCAAACGGGTAGATTAGATTAGATCATAAGCTAAGTTGTAAAAAAATATATATTCAAAAAGATTCAACAACTGAAGTGTACCATAAATATTTAAATAAGATGAACATTAGGTAGCATTCAATGTTATAGGATGTAAATAATTCAAATTGTACGCTGATTGTTAATAGCAATACGACTTTTGTTTGACATTGAAATGTCATGATAAGAAGCGCTGTGTGCGCTGGATATTATTTCAATGTTTACTTTGCCAAAATTACTTCATTCTAAATTATGACATTCATATAATACACTTCATTACTCTTTTAAAAACCTTTAATGGTATATGTAAATCATTTAAACACAACTTTTTGCCAAAATACAAGCTACGTTTCTTAAGCGCTTTATCGGCTTGTTTGACATAACAAAATAAACACGAAAGATTTAACCTCTAAAACTCGCGCAAATACCAAAAATTTCGTTCGTTTAGGTCCTAAAAGCTGATATACACGTTGAATTGTGAGAAAACAAGAATTATTACATACCGTCTCCGAATTTCTCGTTCATATGGCTTCAAATAACTATCACGTTCAAATAATTTCGATATATCAGGGACGGGGACGTCCATCGGATCCATAGCGGAATAATTACCACCCATTGTATCTATATGTAGGTGGATATAGCAACGGTTCGATGTGCGCACGCGCAGTCTATTTCACAGCCGCGCGTAGTGATATATGGCTCCAAAATGATAAAATGCTCAACATTTACTGAGATGCAATAAAGTATGATAAATATTAGATAAACTCTGCTCAGGTCATCTGTAAAATGATACTTGTTTACCATTAACTAATAGGTTTGGTATTGCTATTAGCCTTTATCTCGATAACCTGAGAGGTCATGTTCATTAAACCTGATATTATGATTTAATGAATAAATGGATGTCTGGAAACCTAGAACATCTATTTTGTCGTATAAATTACCAGTTCTCATGGTATTAAAGATGCTTAGACGGTATTAAAATGAATATAAATATTAAAGAATATATTTATTCAAAAATGTTGAATGTCTAAAAACTTGAACATATCAATAACCAGTTATTAAGGACGAAGGTCATTGGGTTATTATTATTTTAATACAATAAGTGGCATTTTTTTTCATTTTCTATAACGAATTGCTAATTATGCTGGGACATTAAAAAAGCCTATATTAAAACATAATTTATTTTTGCTAAAACCAACTAATGTTATAAATAATTAGTACACAATTAAAATATATCCGAGCCGGTTCTTTTCGCGTTTGCGACGGCTTCCTCAGGTTGCAAGGTTTCTTCTTTCGATGGCTCCAGTGGTTGTCCATCAGCGTCTAGTTTTCCCTGTTTAAAATCTGTGACGATTTTTTTGCTGTACACAGCATCGAACAGTTGTTTTGCAGTGAATTCACTCTGAATAACGTCTTCAGATTTGTAAGTGACGTATGGTTTTAGATCACAGTCACTCAATTCGGGAACGATTAGTTCTGGTATCATTTCAGGTATGGTTACAAATTTCTCATTCATATAGTACCCCACGTCTCTCACTCCCCGTTTGTCCACTTCCAGTTCAGGATTCGTACCAGCTTGTCGCTGTTTGTGTATACGGGAGCCTCTCTTGTTCGGGATTACAAATTTTCTGAAATTCCTCTTACCCTCCCGTGCTGCCGATAAAGATATATTTCGCTTTGATACATAGCATATTAATGAGGATATCTTCGACATTATTTTTATGTAACTAATTTGTTTATTTTGCTATAATTAGAGGTTATATGTCAGATCAGGCACATATTTTGTATGACAGTTGTAAATACAGAACACTGCTTTGAATTCCATTCTTTTGCGTAGAAATTATAACTACTGGTTTATAGAACTAACTGTGCTTATAAAATACAAATGAATGAAAGGTTGATTTAAAAAAATACTTTAACATATATTTATATATCTTTCGATTCGTTTTATTAGTAATGTAACTTATACTTAAGTACGCGAATTTCTTGTTTAGCTAAATACCTACTGTAACTAAATCTAATTTAAGTATGAAACTAATTATCGTGACACGTTAAAGTTTAAAATAGTAACTATGTTAATAAGGTATTAAAAATTTCATGCAAGTTTTAACAATTTACTTTTGCACAAATCCAACAGAGCCAGTTTGAGCAACATGAACATTATTTATTGTGTGTATGGCAGCCCAGGATATGAGCAGAGCTCACAGATTAAACGATTGATCACATTGACAAAACATCTATGCGTATGTTGATGAATGTAGGTACTACGGGAGACGAAGGTTTAACTATCTTGATCAAAGAGATAAGATCCTGTTGAATCAGGGGAATCAAAAGCCCGACTGAATCAAAACGTGTCAGTTCTATTACCTAGATGGCAGCATAATTATTTCTGTTAAAACATTATAATTTTACTACTACGCCAGGTTGCGAAGCAATTAGAGAGCACCTAGTCTTAATCTTCTAAACTCTGACATATTTCTTCTCCGTTTAGAGTTCTTTTCATGCACGCAATCCTTATAAAATACCATATGTAAAATTCAAAATGAAAACGTGAAGAATGAATTAACTTTCTCAATTTGATTAATTTTATTAAAATTAATTAATTTTAGGTTTATGTATGTCGTGCGTTCTTCTGTATTCTTTTTGAACTGCGCTGAACTTATATTGAATCTAGAATTGTTTTCTCATATTTATTATTAAATTGTAATAGGATTTGAACAAAATTAGGGCTTTTATAAATTACAAGTACACAGTCGCTGACAAAAGGCTTAAATCAAATTTTAGTTTTTAATCAAAACAACGCAATAAATAAACCATAGGAATGATTTTAAGTGTCATTATTTAAAACAACTAGTGATCGCATACTTTATTTAAACAGGTATAAAAGTAATAAATAAAGACGCAATATTGAAATAGGTATAATTTACAATAAAACATTGTCACATTGGATATCTTAATATATCAAATAATAATAAAAATCACACAAGGAACAAATTTAAGATGTTACAAATATCTTTGTACAGAAACATATATAGGAGTTATCACTATAATTACGTACTTATTATTTAGAAAAGGTTTTCTTAAATATCCAGCACCTATACAATGAGTTGTGATACACATTAAATTAAAACTAAAAGTAAAAATACCATAGTATTTTGTGCATGTCTGTCACTGCTAAATTCTATTTAAATTTTAATTGGCACTATGATTTCTGTAGCACCTTATTAGTTTTAAAACAACAAGTCTATAGAACATACATTATGTTATGATACAAACAGATATGTATGCATGTATCATATACATATATATGTAATATGATAAAATATGAATTGATGCTTGTTTTCGATTTGTCTATGGATAGACAATGGTACCCTTACATCAGTGTCTTTAATAGCATACTACTATTTATGTATGAAATACTAATTGTGATGAAACATGAGTTTAAGGCAAGCTTAGCGAAACTTTCGGAGAGTTAAAACTATGTTAACATTTTAAAATCAAATTTTGAGTCAGAGACAAATTGAAATAATTGTTTTCAAACCCTCCCAGAAGAGTGCTGAGGTGCCATCAGTCTTAAATATATAGATAAAAATGAGTGTACTAACTGGTTTTACTTTTTACCAATTCTAATTACCATGAAATTGATGAATATGCTAGTAATATATGAACGACTGATGTTCCACACATGTTAATGTAACTGAAAAGTTATCGAATGGTCCCCATTCACCAATTACTGATTAAAACTGAACATATTTATCTTGGAAAGTTATTTCTTAAAGTAATCACAATTTTGAGTGTACATCAGTAACAAACTTCCATTTAAGAAACTGTATTGCCAACAGAAAATATATATAATTTATTTTCTGTATAATAACAATCATGGAATACCGTTTTTATTATTAAATAAAAGACTATAATATAATATACATACCCACAAAAGACATAACAAAATCATTATTTTTTGTCTTAGGGAATGTTAAAAATCTTCCAGAAGGAAGCTGCGAACATGCCCCACCCAAGACAAGTTTATTGAAGTATCACAATATCAAACGAACGTCAGCGATCTTGAAACATGTTATAAATAAAATAAAAGCATTCAAAACTATAGAATTCGAAAATTATCAAGTTAAGCGAACTATTCAAAAGTGTGTAAGAAAAAAAAATTAACTTTATGGAAAATTTTGTTTGGATGCAAAGTTATTGGTAGTGTGAATCTGGTTACTAAAACAACTCGATTTCGTTTCGTTACTAAACGCATTGATCTCTTAAGATCAATTCTAGATAATTGTCAATCTTTGTGCTCACGGTGACATCACGTCACACAATTGTTGGCAAGTGTCGGGTGTTTCAGTATTGTACTGCCCATGTAGCATGACTTCAATGCAAGACTTAACCAACGTGGACCTATATTTTGAGCAGTAACGATCGCACTCCGTATTGACTTAACATCAAGTGTCCGCCCAATAATCACCGTAATTTTCACTCAAATATCACACAAGAGCGTTTTGAATAGTTTGCTTCACAATTTAATCAAAACTGAAAGTGTAAATGCTTGTCGACGAACAGATCTTTACGTCTAACCCTTAATAACGATTGCAGCGATGACGTAACACGTCATCAGCTGGCCTGTTGTCATTGCAATGATCGGTCTGGAGCATTTCCTAGGTCGTGCGCGCAGCTGGCCCACCAGTGCCATGCCCGGTTAATGTAAAACACTTATTGCCTAAGGTAGAGGTGGCCGGCGGCCGGTCACGTGTCGGCGGGCCGCTCGTCGTGGTGGTTGTTGTCGAGCTCCTCGAGCGTGTCGCTGGAGGAGTGCGTGACGTCGCTGAGCTCGTCCATGTGCTTCTGCTTCTTGCGCACGTTCCAGTGCAGGCACTCGCCCAGCGAGTCGAACCAGTCCGAGATCTGGTCCTGCGCGCAGATGGACGGCACCGGGTACACCGACGTCGTCACGTACAGGCTGCAACACGACAGGGTTCGGGGAACTGCCACTTGATATAAGGTCATTTGCGACTAGTGCGTAATACATAAAAAACACTATCATTCAGAAAACAGTTCAAGAAAGTTTTAAATCATAATTATTCTATGACTATCTATTATAATAGTTATATATCATACAATAGTTTGAAAGACATATAATATTATAGTAATAGAGTAATTTTGAACGCAAGGCTGCCTCGTTGGTCGAATGGTTGCAAGCGCGAGTGCCGTTCAGAGGTCCTGGGTTCAAATCCCGGGTCGGGTGCTATTGGATTTTCTAACATAGATTTTCTAGTAGTGACTCGGAGTCAGAAATTGTGCCCGGTGTGTGGCAATAGGCTCACCAGCTATTCCATGAGAATTAGACGTAACTACACTCTAACTACACTCCTCTGCCTACCCCTTCGGGGATTGTAGGCGTGATGTTACATTTTTTTCATAATTATGTATTCAAACTTTCTTGAACCGTTTTCGGTAAGATAACTTTTTGGACATATACGCTCTAGTTGCAAATGAGTGATAAATTAAAGTTTAATTGGAGTTAGTTTCGAGCAACGCTACTTGAATGATCGAGTGCGCTCCTAAAGTTCGATTTAGTTTTGTATTATTTTAGCGCATCGTCTCACAGAAAAGTGTTATAAATAATGCAATATATTGTTATAGCATTATGCTCAAATAGCACATGGACATGTGCGCCACTTTTATACTAATGAGTTTTGACCACATGCAAATATCGCCTCTTCCACGATACGATACGCCAAATATCGCAATAGAATGTTATATGACATTATGTTTTATCATGATATTTTTTATGTTTAACACAAAGAGAAACCAAATCGGACATTGATGTTTAAACAAGTACACTTAGATACGGTATCGCGTGTATATCGCGGTCGTCGCTCGCGGCCACGATATGCCAACGTGATATAGGTACGTATGTACATGTAATCGCGGCCTGAACGACGCTTCGTCAATTTATGCGAACTTTGATCTTCGAATTGTTAATCTATAAGAATATTTTTAGTATTTCGTTTATTTAAAATTGATTCAAGGTCTTCGAAGACAACGAAAAATTATAATGCAATCTGCAAGAATGTATGTTTAAAAGATACTAAACTGTTCTCTATGGTTGACTGAGTGATCATAGTGGATTAGTCCACAATGAACACTAACAATAATAAGAAAATATATGAATCAAAATGACAAATTTATCTTAATAAACTATTTATGTCTAAGCATAGAATTAGTAAACAAATGCAACAACATGCAAGCACAAGAGCAAACTAAAATCATTTACTATTGATATGCATTTTATATTTTAAAAGGACCAACACCAGATGAAAATGCTTCGGAGAACAAAAAAGCACAATGATAGCCATACATACTATATACAGCATGATGATGATGATAACAGTTTAAGGTTCAGCACAGATTTATGAGGTCTGCGTCATACCTATACCAAAATCTTTAATGGCATTCAAGATTTCTTTTCAAAAATAATAATGATGGTTATCTAACCAGTACAAATCTTTGTACAGGCACTAAATCCGTATGTAATAATATTCTTACTGTACCTAATTTTAATAATGAACCTACAATGATAAAAATGCCCAATATTATTCATATAAGCCCTTCCTCGTAAGTTAACTCAATATTTAAAAAAAAAACAATGATTTATGAATGATGTCATTCGGTGGTAATGATACCAAACAACAAATGCCAACCAAAATTAATTTCCGTCACCTATCTAAATCCTTGATGTTAATTGATGATAAGTAATGCATATGTTCTATGTGACTTTTTATCGATATCCCTCGCCGCACCCCACTTTGATTCTTCTCCCCAAAAGAGTTACCTATCGCCCGGCTTGAGGGTCACTTGCGAGCGCCCATCGAACGACACGCTGGCTATATTTCGGGCTTCAACGTTAAGTTTTATCTAAAACAAGCTCTCCTATCTCAAATATTTGATATAGATTCTGTTTTCTTATCCAAAACTATTAGGTATGTTTCACTAGGGGCGGTGCTTGATGATGTAACTTACTATACTTGCACATTAGTGTTATATATACGTGTATTTAACTTTTTATATATGTCGCCCAAAACGCCTACCTATATGACGTAATTGGAACTAATACTAAACAATAAAATAGTCCGACTTGCTCGTAGATGTAACCAGCTGTAATAATTCACTTGCGGAATGACGTTTGACACGAATTCCAGCATATCGGCCCAATTTTTGTCCAATTTGATTACAAAACTGTCACCATACATTCTGTCCCGTTTTATTTCAATATTAAGCAGACAACATAAATATGGCGAACATATATATATGACGTCAATATAGTGATGAAGCAGTGCGAGGCGTGGCGTGTGGCGTGCGGCGGGCGGCAGTACCTATCGGCGTGCTGCAGCGCCTGGCGGCTGCGGCCGTCGAACGACACCCACATGGCGTTGCGCGCGTCCGGCGACAGCGCGATCTGCAACCACACCGCTACAGCCGCGCCCTCGTCTTCCTCACCTCCCTCACCTCCCCCTTACTCGTTACTCACCGGCCCACTCGGCTATACCGTATTCTAACTCGATGACATTATGTTAACTTGGGATTTGTGTGTTAACGTTTATACGTCATAGCAAAAATATATCAGTAACAACCTTAGGCGATTGGCCAATTAAACAGTTCAACATGATTTGTATATTAAGTGACACCATTGTTTAAAAAAATTGAGAATAAAGTCAATTTTTTATACTTACATCATCAATTTTTTCACATAAATATAATCAGTCTCCGTTGTAAGCATTAAAAAAGATCAGCCGATTGGTCCAGTGAATAACGACCTCATCTGATTGTAAATTCTATTCTTACTTAACATTAATATTTATGAATCGAGCAGGACTTGCTCGGTGAATGGATATATAATTATCTATTATAAAGATATATATTAAGAAATGTATACAAAGTCAATTTAGATTTATTCATACCTAAATTTGCCAACAGAAGGTAGTAAGTGAGTTGACCTAGTATTATTATTACCATTAATTATTAATTTTACATCATAAAGTCCCGATTAGATTGCTACTTCCATCCAATACAATGGTATGTCTCTAGAGAACTCCTACTTGCTATGACAGTCATAAACGTGTTGCTACCCTTAAGGGAACAGATCACTATTGTCCCTAATATTTGAGTCTTGATTATCACAACCTTCATAAAGAAATCAACCCTGCATACATATGATCCATTGTTACTAGTAATCAATGACCAATAACCTCACCTTCAGCTCCACACCAGCGGGCACCACGATGGGCCGGAAGGACAACGAGTGCGGACAAATAGGTGTGACCATGATCGCCGGTACCGATGGATGGATCATGCTGGCGCCCGCTGCCACCGCGTACGCCGTGCTGCCGGTAGGTGTTGAAACTATTAGACCTGGAAATGTTACCAAAACACTTTTTATCTAATATCAGCAACAATACAGCTAATTATTTAATATTGAATACGGTCAGCGATTAGATATGCGATAGTGAGTACAATGATGCATGACATTGTACAGTCAGCAACTTTATGAATTATTGCAGATAGGACATTTTGTCTTGCAGTTTTTATGACTCATCCCACAATCACTTAATGTCATTCCATGTTCTCTAAATATCTTCTGAGTCACTCTGCTATATGTCATTGTGTGATACGTCTACGTTTTCTTTCCTTATATGTAAAATATTAAAGTTACTGGTTGTGTTCGAAACCGACATATACATATTTATGAATTGAGACATGAATGAGGAAGAAGCCTGTAAGGCGTGAAGGTTAGATGTACTTGGCCTTCTTTGGTCTTTGCCTATCCTGTAAGAGACCTGGCGTGAAGATATAGCAATAATACTAACCATCTCCCTGTACCGATGTGATATGTTTTCCGTCTAGGAACAGGTCGATGTTGGAGAGGTATGGAGATGGTCCTCGGTCTACCACGACCTCGTTCAGAACCAGGATGGTGGTGGGTTTCTTTTTCTCCTTCCCATCGTCATTCGTCTTTCGCAGCACCACGCACTGCAGCCGAGATCGCAACGTGAGAGCAGCGTGACCTGGAATCAGGACATTTGATAACAAACATTTTATTATTGAGTGAGATTACTTTTTATCTACATATTATGTTAATAAATACATAAAATACATACTATTGCATACATAAATATTGATGACTAAGAAGAAACGGTAAAAAATTGTATTATTAACAGTGATAATTTTTTATCTAAATAGTGATAAACAGTGATAATTTTTTATAAAGAAGAATCACTTCTTAGTCGCTAATGAAACATGGTATAACACAAATATAAGTGATTATTTATTATTTCATTTATTTTATTAACATGTCACAATTATTCATATGAGATGTAACATCTTCACAATGAACATTGTATTCTCTTTCTCTAATATTCTTATGTAATGTATCTGTGGATTTCTGTGTGAACAATCTTCACAACATTAATAATGTTCATTCTAGAAAACTATGTAGCTACAAGTAGATTTCTACAGTTCCTTTAGTTAGTCCAGTCCTTTAGATAGTCTAGTTTAGTATGACTATCTAGTCATATTTTACCTTCTAGAACGTTCATCACTTGCTCCTGGAAGTTGCTGAACTCGAACGGCGTTAGGAAGCCCAACGAACCCAAATGGAATGCCATTACAGGAGGGACAGATTGCTGAAAACGAACATTTCTGGATTAAATATTTAAAGCTTGGTTTTATTAATATAGTAGCAGTTCTATCTTGAAGCAATTGTTGTTAAAAATAATTGTTCTTCAGTATTGACTATGTGGTGATTGATCTACGAGTATACTGGAGGCACTCCTTTCAGTCCTCTATAGTATATAGCAATGTCTCTTTGACCAACTTCGAATAGGACACATAGTACCTGCACTCATACTAACAAGACTAATATTTCTAACAGTCCTATTACTACTAATCTGTTACTGATGAACACTTATTAACTAGTGTTCTCAGTTACAAGTTATACTAAATGACAAGCCGAAATGAAAAGCCGAGGTACAATGACTAAAACATGACTTTCATTGAGTGTATGTATATACTTTATAATGAATAAAAGAATTTGAATAG
>DWEE01000952.1:0-14710 GCA_018245755.1 Parelbella macleannani | reverse complement strand
ATACACCGGGCACAGATACAGATTCCGTGTCACTACTACAAATTCTAAATTAGAAAAATCCAATAGTACACGACCCGGGATTTGAACCCATAACCTCCCGATCGGCAGTCGCGCTTGTAACCATTCGACCAACGAGGCCATCATGTTTATGATGATGATTCTCAAATTATGGCATAACTGTTAGATACTAATGCTACGTATACAAAAAACATACATTAAATTTTATCCTCATGGATTGAGTTGATAATCTAGCCAAACAAACACCTCAACCCGACCAAAGATTTTGTCTATTATAAAATTTGATATATCTTTCGCTGTGTTATCAATTGCTATTTTCAAAAATATTACAATAGGACTGTAAATAAGTGAGTAATACTTTCAGATAATATCGGTAGCTTTATTTCTTTGTCCAGGAACTTGGACAATTCCGTGCCCTTAGCAGAAATTTAAATGCAAGCTCTATTCTATTAGGGGCTGCGTTATCAGGTCCCCCCAGTACCTAGAACTATTCAAGCGACGTGACCGGCCTACCGTCTGGTATGAATATTTCACCGGCCGCGGCGCAATCATTGCGATAACCTCGAATCTCGGCGTGTAAACAGTGATAGTTATCGCTTGTCTAAATTTCACCGCACGACCACGCTCTGGGACTTTCTCGCTGCTTCCGTTGTGTTTGCAATAATCTTTATCTATCTGTAACTAACTTTAGAACCAGGGTTTTCCTGTGGCAACGCTCGCGTCACTCTACACACAGTTTCAGGTAATATCAGAGAGCTAGGGTATGACCTGACCACTCGTAATACTATTTAGTAGGATCAGACATAACATAGTCAACTTTTTATAATTAAACTTTATCCTTTTGTATAATTATTGACCTGTGTGTTCAGGGGCTTGTGGCGCTGACTGCTTAGCCAAGGATTGTGGGCTGCATTCGAACCTTCTATTGAAAGTCGAATATTTTTTCCACTACAGTACAAGTCATTGCGAAATTTTTAAATAGATGGTCATGTGTAAATTGTTTCGGGATATTATTTTATTTGAATTTATTTTGTTACTTTTGTAAAGTAGTACAACAGGTCATAGACACATACATATGTACCTATATGTTTATAGGTGTAACATAACGTACAAGAAACATTAGGTGACACATTACATGCAAAATTCGTACGGTAAACATATTTTGATAACAAGTCCTAGCATTTCTTATTTATTGTACTTATTACCGTTATCTACACAATTGTTGTAAAAATGACATGTTTCGTAACATCACACCTGTAATCCCAGAAGGGACGGCAGAGGAGTGTAGTGCATAGTGGGTCCTGTACAATTACTATTTCATAGTAATTGTACAGGAACTATTTCGAAGAAAATAACTTTAACGGGCATCGATAATATGTCCCCACGCCTTATGGACATCACAAATATGTTTCGAAATAGAGTTACGTACTGAGGTCAAACGGTGATAGTATCTTACAAGTAAAAGTCCGTAATTATTACACGCGCTAAAGTATGGCCATGTTTTCTTTTTTTAATGTGGCACAATGTAAAATTTATGATCATGTGATACACACTAAATATATTATATATTTACGTAAATATAGTATTTTGGCAGTAAATATGATGGTTTTTAATTACGTATTCTTGCTGCACATAATAAAGGCTTTGCGAAGAAATGCAGGTGCTAAAATGATACATAATTTTATTAAAACTGGGCATAGTATCGAAATCTTTCTCAAGAAAATACTGCGCAAAAAATATTAGACTGTAAGTCCATTGATAACACTTCATGCAGTTACTTTGAATAACTGAAGCGTATCCAAACAAATATTTTAAGGATTGCAATAAATGCTCGTCATTATAGGACTGCTTTAATTTTTACTGTCAGTTTTAAAATATTGCGTAATGGACATTATGTATTATCATTATTCGTAATGAAGATAGCACAAAGCGACGTACATTAACCCGACGTCCAGCGACAATAAGGCAGAGCGCTTATTGAAACCGTCACGAGTATGAGCACAATGGCGCGCGGCTCTCCACAGCGAGGGCCTCAAAATCAATCCATCAAAACACAGCCCCGAGTGGTCCCACAAAATCAGAACCGGCTTCACGTATTTGTAGGAGCAACAGCCGGTATGTGGCCTACAGTAAAGCCCAAGGTCGTTCGGGTACCGCTTCACATTCTTATTCTCCTCTTTTTGTACAACGTTTCTTCCTCGCTATCGTCAAAACGGCTTAACCATCGAGCCATGCTAAGCGGTTATCAACCTAATGTGCAAATCATTCGGTTTAAAATTCTTCGCGTCACGCAAAGGAATCTCAAAGGTCGCTGGGGCCATGTGTTGTATTCTTATTTGCAAATGTTTTTTTCTCGGGTTGGTCGCTGGAAATGGTAGGTTACGTTAGTCGTACACGCTTTGATGTCTGTCCTCATCGATAGCATTTCAACTCAAACTATGATCTATGAAACTACGATGATGATGAAGATCAACTTAATAAATGTGGTAATCTTGCGTTTTGAAATCACTGCACCGCTTTCTTTATCAAATTTAGCTAGATTAAAACGTTACGTTAAACAAACATGTCTTGATGATACATATTTAATCTGTATAATTTGTTGTTTTCGCCTCTAATTTAAAATTTAACGAATAAGTTATGTTAAATTAGTATTGTAAACATAATTTTGGCGCAAAAGTCTCGCCACGCACTGCAATAACACGCTATAATAAGTTGCAAAATGTTGACGCCAACTGTTTACTCAGCGGGACTATTAACTGTGTGCTATAATGAACGTACAAGTGCGACACGCGTCACCTACACGTTCGTTTAGCGGTTCCTGGAGTCAGAATCGCTGTAAAGTCTTCAAATAAACATTTTAGCTGGCCGCTTGCGTTGTTACCGACTTATTTAAAACCAGTATCAACTGCGTCGACGTGATTTCGTCACCAGAATGCCTGCTATCAGATACTAGATGTCGGTGGCGGGTGGGACGACATGTGCCAACGCCATTTAAGGGCCAGAAAATAAGCAACGGATAAAGCTTTTTAAGGACTGGTATGTGAGCAATTTAGAGGGGGCCTATTCGATTCAGTTTTTATTATCGTACCGGTTGTTGCAATGGTTTGAGTCGTTTAAGTCAACTAGAATTGGGTAGACTTGTAAGACTATGCGTTTATCTTAATATTTAAGATTTGAATGATTTAGATGCTGGATGCGACAAGCCGAAGACAGGGCGCGATGATGGCGCTCATTGGGGGAGGCCTATGTCCAGCAAGGGACTAAGATAGGCTGATGATGATGATGAAACCCCAAAAAAAGTGTGACAACTTACATGCAGCCATCTGATCTCACGCTAGGTAGATACTGCACTGTAACAACTGAACAACTGATAAACTAACCTATGTATGTAATTTTCTAAATATGTGATGTGGTGTCATACTCGTATTTCTAACTGGTGAAGCGTGGGAGTGGTGTACTACACTCCTCTGCCTACCCGTTCGGGGATTACAGGCGTGATGTTACGTTTTCTAAATATGGACTTATATAGACAATGAAAACATCCCCCAACCCCATGCCGAAGTATCAGGGTGTGTCTAGCCCAAGGTCAACAGCCTAGGCAGCGCGAAAAGCCGTGCTCTGCGATCATGTACGTCTAGCGTAGGGATTACGTGCGAAAACCCTTCAAGAAAGACCGACATCTAGCATTGATGAAACAAACTTTCAACGAACACAGAAAAGCTCAAGAACAAGAACACAAGCTCAAGAACACAAGCTTTCTTGAAGTAAATGTGTTTTCAATTATACATACAACCTTCGACACAACATTCAGCTCAACACATTCAAACACAACTATCGTAGGATAAGTTATTTTATAAGTCGATTACGAGCATTTTATTTTAACTTTTTCATTGGTCCAAAGGTTAAAAACGCGGCTGCTGAACAAAAGATCCTGGATTCGATTCTAGGGTCGGGCAAATTATTATTGAATTTTTCTTATTAAAAATTACTAATAGTAGCTCGAAGTCTGAATTTATGCCCAGTATATGACAGTAGGATCATCCAAAATTTTATGGGATATGTATCATAACAGATAAAAAGTGGCAGCATTACATTCCTCTGCCTACCCCTTCGGAGGAAATACAGGCGTGACATTGTTTGAAACGATTTCAATATTATTTTTAGTGACACAGAGGACGACCAAAGGCAATGTTTACAAGTTCCCAATTGTAAATTCTAATTAAGGGCCACAAAATCGAAAGTTGTCGCGAGGTGACTTTTATCTGGTTTTGATTTAAATATTGTACGCGTGAGTTTCTTTCGCCGCCGCGCCGGCACGGGAGCCGAAACGGAGAGACGGATGAAAGTGCAGCGAAAGTGGTATATCGGGATTGAAAGTATTAATAGTATTCTTTTTTTTCTCGTCCAAGCTGAAGTTCACTCGGCAACAGCGTTCTTTCACAATACAATCTTGTTTACGATTCACATATAACTTCTTTCTTATTTATCACTAGTTGACCGGCGAACTTTGTTATTCGTACCGCCTAACAAGCTGTTGCCCTGCCCTCGCATTTTAAATCTCTGATATCTTTTAAAATATCTATTTTAATTATATGCGGTAAAGGGAAATTTAGATCTACATTACATACAAAATGTAACTGAAATATTTAGTTGCATTCAAAAGTAATATCTACTGTGTTGTTAAAATTGCTTCGTAAATAACCCATTATTTGTTTGTAACGTGTGAAAGAAAAAAAATGAGGGTTAGTTTCAGGAGATGGTCATATACCATATCTTTTTCAATTATACAACTCCGTAGTACATTATTTTGATCTACCTAGTAAGGTTTTGACGGCGCTTGCGATGTAAACGCACAAAAATGAGCTTTTTACATCACGTAACAATTTTCTGAATCTGTCGGTTTTTCTCTAGTACAATACCCATGTGTTATACATATAAACCTTCCTTTGTTTTGTTTTGATTGACGACTTACAGCTGATAAAGACTGGTTGGTATATGAAAAGAAAATCGTTGATTTTACTACGCGTCAAATACGCAAATTTGTTGCAAGGAGTGTGTCCAGATCGCAGTAGCAAGGTTGTAACCATCTCACTTCTATTTAGTACTCTTTTATATATCCATGAATACCTCAATGGATGTGGCTGGATCGTACGGTACCATATGCCTTTCTCTCTAGATCTCTCATCAAAGTAATTTTTCTAATTATTGTAACAATGTGATTTTAATAGGGGTATATAATTTTGAAATGAGGGGATAATTTTTAACTCAAGGCCCTCTGAAATAGCTTGCTTTGCTAGCAAATCAACGTTTTCGTTGCCCTCAATATCAATATGCAACGGTACGCATTTTAAAAATATTATTTTGGAATCAGATTGTAACTTTAAAAGCAGTTTAATTATCGCGTAGGCTTCAGGTAGTCCTCGGAAAGCAGAGGTACAGCGAACCAGATGTTGAAGCGAACACCTTAAGACGTAATGTGCATTTAATAGCGTTTACATATTTAATTTTCTACAAAAATGCGATCCATCATACATTGACATATATAAGTACGTACGATCAAAGAGCATTTAATTCTTTGTTTTTTACTTTCTATAATATCGCAACAAATATATCGCGACAACAAAAGGAAGACAATAAAACTGCAACATAGTCTTAATCTGAACGGGCCGCCATTTACATTATATGTATCTTCAAATTTTTATTTCATCTCGTTATACTGTCACGTGTAATTTACTGGCGATATTTTTATTCCAAGACACCTCATTTATTTCGACGAATTTTGGAGTTGTGTCATTTGTTTCGTTGTATTTTACAATCTGTTGTTTTAATGGAAATTTTACTGTTTTCGTAATCTTTATATCGCGTTATTTGCAACACAACGACAGGACACTCGTGCGAATATTTATTAATTAATTATTCGTTGAATGTATAATACTTGATTATGAATATGTACACTAAAATTTTAAATTAATTTTTATAAAGTTTATCACAATAAATTTCAATACAATTTGCTACACGGCCTTTTTGCATTATGTACCTATAAAAGTAAAAAAATACATAATATATTATAATACTATAATTCGTAAAATAAATTGTAATAAGCAAATTGGCTATTTGAGTAAAATAGACCACTGGTGATAATTCACCAGTTCTAATGAACAACTATAAAGTTGTACTATTTGCAAATAACACATCGAATACCAATAGCCGCATTGTTTTGCAAAGGATGACATAATTGGCCTTATGTATGGGTAGTACACCGAGTCCGGAGTCACGATGCAACATGTATAGCCCTAACTTCGGACGCTCTAAATGCCCATGTATTTATTGACACATATAAGTCGCTGAAGTTAACTAGGCGCTTCGCCTTGATGACGTGACCGTTAGGTAATGACTGCATAAAAACATGTTTCAAATGTATGTACGTTTCTTGACCGTACGTCTATATGGACGTTAAAATTACTTGAGCTTCCTTAAGTGTGGATAGAAAGCATATTATGGCAGCACTGTTGCTAGTTAGTAATACTGTAATCTAGATGGAAGCACTGTCATCTTCCATAAAGCGTTGGTGATTTATTAGTATAGAAACATCTTTTACGAGTGCAATGACAGCTAAGTTACTGTCCGTACTGTAGATGTTGATAAGCAGAGTCAAATGGCGGATGAGGAAGTATATTCCTTGGGAGTGCCTAATCGATTTCTGTTGGTTATATGTACGTATACAATGCGACTATGTTTTGAAATGAACTAACTTTTAATCTAATTCATTTAGGGATTGATTTAGAGTTTGAAATGAAAAAAAGCACATTAAACCCACAACAACGAGTCAAGAAACAAATATGATGGCATATTAATAATACCAGTCTGTCGGTTGTGGTATCCTTGAAGTTAAGTGTAAATAAAAAAATACGTGAATTATTTATTTCCTTAGCGCAATTAGCATCATCTACTGCACCTACGTCTTTCCGCCCATTTATGTTGTGTTATGGGCATCGTATTATATTTCTTCTTCTTAGCGTGTCGATGTCGATATTACATTTCAAATGAAAGACACTTAATTATACTAGAGTAACTCAGTTATGCATACCAAGTCCGGGGATTGTGGGCAAATTCCTGCTTTGAGGAAGCCTATGTCCAGTAGTGAACTGAGAGGGGCTTATGGTAGTAATGATGAATTCAGATAAGTTTCTTTTTTAAAATTTTTAAGGTGTATTTCTCTAATTAAAATGTATGTAAAATTTGTTATGATTTGCGCCCCGATCACAATACGCGGCGACCGGCGCCGGCATGCGGTGCGCGTGCGCGTCCCGTTAGCTAGCGTTTTTGCGCGGTACAGCTATGCGCTTTGCCCCGCTCGCACGGCTACGAGCTGTTGTGGAGGCCCATGGTCCATGCTTCAACAGTGATCTATGCTCATGGTAATACGTTGTAATTAACACAATAATATGAGACAAATATAGGGCCGATGTCATAGTGTTATTTTTTGAAGAGGATTTTAACTTAGTGAACAGAAAACACAATCGGAACAGTAACTTCTTGCTTTTATTGTATTGTACACATTTTCTTAACACCTCAAGGTTTCCATGTTTGTGATTAAAAATTGTGGCTCGTTTGAGTAATATAGATTTAGTTTTTTAGGTTCACCTTTCCTTGATATCCATCTAAGTTCTTTCTTTCCTATTTCATAGATTTTTATTTCCATTTATACTTCATGTCGTTTCAAATAAAATTAATCACATGGAACATTTCGTTGTAACAATGGATAATAAATTACATTAATTAGAACGGAGGTTACCCTTATAATTTATTGGTATGCGATACCTTTTGAATCGGAAAATCGTCAAACAAAACAATTTTGAGAATCTTGTTCAGAGGCCTCGTTAAATTTAGGGCAGTACAATTACGTTTTCTCTCTGAATCACAGCAAATTCGCGAATAAAGACGGCGGCCGATTTCTCTCCCGTGTCCTTAGGACAATGACCGGAACCTTGTGGTGCTCAATTTGGACTCTATGCCTATCGCTATAAGGATCTCGATATTAATTCAGTACAACATCCGAGTTATCTAGCGGTGTCGTGTTTCAACGTAGAAAGTGTCCCATGTGCTGGGTGGCGTTCCATTGGATTTTTATAGGATAGTCTCGGATTTCCTAACGCGCTCCAAATCATTTTTTACTAGATCTTGTACGTTTGTTCCTCAGTGTTGTTTATTGTATAATACAATTCTAATTCATTCGTGCATTAATCATATTATTGTAGTTCCTATGTGATTTAATAAAAACAACTGCAATAAATAAATACAAAGATTGACAACCGGCAGAGCCATCAACATAATCGCAAATAATAAAAAGTAAACAATAAATTCAAAAATGTTTCAAATTTTCATAAAAAATTGCAACATTACATAAATATTTGCACAATTAATATCAATGGGTCTCTATAGGGACTCTTATTAATGTACCAATAGAGAAAATATTACAATGTCTTCAATTTACACCACACTTAATATTCTGTACCTTCATTGCCAACATATATGTATGTACATATAAAGAACTAGCTGTAGAAATATGTTGGAAGTTTATAATTTATCCTGGAATAAGTTTAGAAATAGTTGGTTGGTGCAGCTGTCCATTGCATGCTAGACAGTCGGCCGCGTGTCCCATTGTCGCGGGTTCAGTGTGTCGCGGCTGGTAATTGAACACGCGCCGCGCCGCGTCGCTAAAAAGCGTTATGATTGGCACCGACATTTTTGTACACGCTTCTTCTTATTCGCTTTAATTCAGAGGTATTTCGGAGAGCATTATGACGTGGGACTCTTTAATAAACATGTAAAGCTCTGGTCATGCCAGCATAAACTCCTCTGGTGTAGGACGTGTTTTCTCAGTAAAAAGTAAATATATTAATTCTGCCTTATTACCTACTAATACTAATGCCACCAAGTCTTACTCCTAAAGTCTTGTTTGTGATCAGCTGCAGACGATCATAGGCAATAGCGGACTTGTCGAAAATGCCCGCCAGCTTGCTCCTCTCTTTACATAAAAATACTTGTCTCTATATGCTTACCGTTAACAAATACTCAGCTTTAATTAGTGATGCGTTCTGATTGAAGATTACATCTAGGGATCAGAGTTTTATCTGAACGAGTCTCCTCAAAGTAGCAGCAGTTTAATTAGCATTATTATACTGTTAGCAATTAGCATAAATACTTCGTTCCATTCTAGAAACATTTAATCGGCAGTGATAAAGAGATGGCAAATGAGCTCTCAGATAGCCAACTTGAAATATACAGCAGAAATATTCACGATGAGATACTCAAACGTTCCAAGATGTAACATTTCTGCTAGTCCTTAGCGATAGGGTTCCAAACCGCAGGTTATAATTATTTAAGCTTCTTTGTTACATTTAGGGTAAAGAAACGTAAAATAATTCAAACACACTCTTACAAGAAACCTATTATTTATGTTTTCGTGTGCATTTAATTATGTTACTTCATGTTACATTTGTAATTTCAACGAAATTTGTCTATAAATATGTAGATAGGCTGGTAAATTCGCATAGAATCGAACCCAATGCAATATAAATACGATACGATACCAATGTAATATAAAAAGTATTCGTGTGAAAAAATCAAATCCGTGAGAGAACCAAAGTAACGGTCATAGCTCGCAGAATAAGCAAGCTGAAGTGGCAGTGGGCTGGCCATATCTGTCGTAGGACCGATGGCCGCTGGAGCAGTCGAGTCCTAGAGTGGAGACCGCGTCTCGGTAAGCGTAGCGTAGGACGACCTCCGACCCGCTGGTCCGACGACATTCGTAGGATCGCCGGTTGACACTGTTTGAGGAAAGCAGAGGACCGAGCAACGTGGCACGTTCTAGGGGAGGCCTATGTTCGGCAGTGGATAGCTATAGGCTGATGATGATGATGATGAGAAAAAAAGTAAATGCAATGCACCCATGGTTAAATACAAATCAATTGTACACGGTAATACCACTTGCTCTTGACTTTCGATAAATACCCTGACGAAACATATTCATCGGTGAATCGCTGAACAACCAACAAGAATTCCTGTATTTTATCGTATTGAAATGCAATGTTACTATCGCACAATCTACGCTGCATTTGGCTGGTTTTATGTATTACCTTTTTTTGTTTACGGGGAGGGGGAGGGGACCTTCAAAAGGTGATACCAGGGGAGTGATACCAGGTCATGTGGGACTTTTACCGCACGAAAACCAACTCGGTGCCCTTCCTCGGCGCTAATAGGAGGGCTCGGGGATCTCCAACAGAACGCACCGGTGTATTCCTAGCGCAACGCCCCAACAGGCCCAACATCCGGGTGAAGCATTCCCGGGATCGCCAACTGAACGGTTCGAGTTCTCACTCTAGCCGTTCGGAAATCTGGAAGTCTCCTTTGAGCCGCCTGTTACGACAGGTGGGAGATACCGTAGCTTTTATTCTGGTCCCGAGCTACAGGGACAAAAGCTACAAGGATAACCAATCCCTGGCGGCCCCCTGGTAAACAAAGTAGCTATCCACTCTGCAACCGCGCCGATTTGTGTATTGCCTAACGTACAGTAATCCAGATAACGCTGTTAGATATACGATCGATTGTGGATACAATTTTTGAGAATATGATCTACGTAACAAATTTATGTATTTCAAATATTTATGCGCCAATAAACACAAATTTTATCATACTTTGGGCACGAACCAATTCTGTCTTTATATATTGCATCATATCATACTGTCAGTTATATATTGTACAATGGTGTATTGGTACATATATACATTCCTAGGAAAGAAGTACCTCGTCGACTGCCTCGTTGGTCAAGCGGGTGTAAGCACGACTGCCGATCGGGAGATCCTGGGCTCAAATCCCGAGTCGGGTGCTATTGGATTTTTCGAATTTAGAATTTCTAGTAGTGACTTGGAGTCTGGAATTGTGCCCGGTGTATGGCAATAGGCTCACCACCTATTCCAAGGGACTTAAACGTAACTGTTGAAACGTGGGAGTGTACTACACTCCTCTGCCTACCCCTTCGGAGATTACAGGCGTGATGTTACGTTAGTCTGAATAACAGATAACTAAAACTGCTAATATAGTTGGGAGCATTAATGAAATCTGTATAAGTCCCCTGTTGGACCTAGGCCTATCCTGAGAGGATTTTGCCTATAACCCCTACACTGGACACGTAGCTTGAGGAAAGCAGAATATTCCTTTAGCCGTATTTAGGCAGGCTGAGCCACACGACGATCTCCCAGTGCTGGGTTTAGCCGCTTCTAACGACACCTTGATATCTCGACATGGTTTTGGGGTATGTATTCGTTCTCCACCCCAGCATGGATCATAGATGTGAGTATAGCATTTGAACGTGGTAAGGGAGGGTATTTATTACATACGGCTGAAAAATAGAAGCGCTTGACACGAATGGTGTATGATGGCCGTGACGCCACTTCACGCCAATCGAGCGTGCTTCAGCTTTTTGTTTAGCCACCCTCTTCTTAATACCTTAATTAATTTTATTGGATTTCCAGTTTTACTTAACACTATCATAGCAAAATATATCTTAATTATGTCTATCTCAGTTATATCTTATTATATTTTTAATTAAACTCTATATTTTTCTAATTGCATTAAAATGTACTAAAAATTTTAATGTTTTCTAATTGTAGACTTTTTTAAACAACAATTCAATTCCTTGTCTTCAATGCCATATTCTGTATATTTGTGGCTTCCAGTTCTCGTTTCTGAATAATTAGAATTTTTTGAATTGGAACGATACATAATTGGCAATTACATTCTTCACTATTAATTTTCGGTTACAGTATCAAAAGCAAATCGTTGCGTTCCACCCGTTATGAGATATAGTTGATTTTACAAATGGAAACAGTGTTCAGCAGAGCGTGCCTATCGTGCTGCTGAGTTGACATTCAATGGACATAGATTTCCTATCCATTGCAAGGAACAATTTATTTCCGAGCAGGGTTGTGCCAATACCAAATGCAACTCAGTATAAGTTATGCAGTCGTAACACAATTTATATCCGATGGAGTTTTAAAACAGAGGCGTCGGGTGTTTTCCGGCCAGCACGAGTTTAACTCCGCAAACGCTCCCGAACAACCCCGATCCTTTTGCTCACTTTTGCGGATTTCATCATTTCTATATTAGAGCGAGAAACTTTTCAAGGCCTGTCCATTGTAATCGACTAACTGGTAATCGATATCCGCTTTTTGTTTTTTCGAATTCACCACTGGATCTCCGCTGGAGCCGAAATGAATTGGAATGATGATTTCACAATAATATCTACCCATTCAACGATTCGACGCCTATTACACGGGGAATTATAAATAGTTCAGTTGAGGCTTGTAATCGTTTACGTTACATATTCAGTTAAGTCATTACTTATTAGATCATTAATTTCAGTAAAAACAACTTGAAAGTTGTCGTTATAAGTTATTCAGCCATTTATACTATCCGAAATTCTAAATACTTAGTCAATTAAACCCGTTTGGATTTGTTGAACATCAATTCCTTAATGAGCATGAGCCTCTCCCGACGGACGCACCGAGCCATCTTTCAAAAGATATAAAATATGATTTTGTATTAACACGGCTCGGAAGGCAGACGGCAGCTAAGCGGCGCAAGTTGCTCCACCGTCGTTGAATAATTGTCGACAGTACAATGTATAACCATCACTAATTTAGCTTACAATTTGATGTAATTAACATTTTGAAGTAAGTAACATAAGTTACATTTTGGGATGTAAGGGAGCACCCTTCCATCTTAGTGCTCCCAGCCAACCTCACCTGCACGTGGTGCATCCTGCCGGCTAGCGAACGAGGCTCTGGCGACCGACTAATGGCGGTATAACCATACGACCACGCTTAGCTAAATGCCACAGGCCGGTGACGGGCAGCAGCGTCACCGGTACGAGGAGCTAAGCCCTGCGATCACCAACCTGCCTGCCCAGCGTGGTGATTACGGGCAAAAACCCCCATATGGCACACACCACCGTACGACGGCCCCCAGTTCCCGGTCGACCCGCTATTCCTGGCCAAGGCGGCGGTCATGGTAACGGCGGGGCAGGGGGTGCTAACAAAACCAACTGACTCTGGCTACGCAAAGTGGCTGGCAGTGGTTGGATGCGAAGAGCTGAAGATCGAGCACAGTGGCGTGCCATTGGTGAGGCCTATGTCCAGCAGTGGACTAGAGTAGGCTGATGATGATGATGATGATGATGAATTGATATTCGGTTCTCTCATCTCACCTATTAGGGGATCAGCCGTGATGATGTATATTATTAATCATCTAAGTTGATTTAATAAAATAAAATGCTAACGCTTAGTTAAGTAGTGAAAAAGAAATAAACCATATAAAATTCCCCAATATTAATTTAAGACTGAACAAACTTGGGAGAAGCCTCGCACGATCTCGCGAGTTTGTGAGCACCAGGAATGTAATTGGAATTGTTCCCGGACAGATTAGAATGTGGCTAATTCAAGATTTAGGGACGAGATCCCCCGACAGTTTATAATGGGGTAAATGTCAAAAGTTGGCCGAAGTTTTGAGGGTCAATTCCGTTATTCATTGCCTTTTCGCATCGCCCCAATCATGGGGAAGCATTTCTTTTTTAAATCTCAACAACCAGTTTATTGAAATAGTTTTATTCGTGGTTTTAGTGGAACGAACATAAATAATCTTTCTCAATTATGTTTACTATCTTATCAGTTATAATTTTGAAGGTTTGTGAATAACATCATTTTAAAGTAATTGATTTTATTTGTTACTGTTACTTTCACTATTTCAAAATTTTCCTTACCAAATTACTGACCCTTTTTTGGAACAGTAGTTACTTCCTCCACTTGGAATAGGTAGAAAGGGTTCGGGGATAAATACGCGGGCAGATTATCTAAATTATATTTTCATGTGAATTTTGAGAGAATGGTTGTGTTTGTAGACTATTTTATGGGCGTATGTGTGTGTGTATTTCTGGGTACGACTGGGATACATTATAGTTGTGTGTATCTCGGTGAAAATTATTATTACTGTAATATGTGTGGTAGGCATACCAAACAGGACACCAGATGTTCCAAGTTAATTCGATGAGACAGAAACTTTTGGTAACGTACATACTCTCTTATTCTATATGTCCACATAGTTGACTGCCTCGTCGAGTGGTTGCAAGCACTACTGCCGATCGGGAGGTCCAGGGTTCAAATTCCGAGTCCGGTACTATTGGATTTTTCTAATTTAGAATTTCTAGTAGTGACTCGAAATCTGGTTCCGTTCCCGGCGTATGGCGATAGGCTTACCACGTATCCCATGAGACGTAAATGTAACGGGCGAAACGTGGGAGTGCACTACACTCCTTTGTCTTCTTCTTCGGGGATTATAGACGCGATGTTACGTTTTGTGAATGGAAAGGGTTTGTGAATATTATTTGATACGCTCATATCAATATTATAAAGATAACTAATCCTTGGAGTACTGTTGGCTTTAATAAATATTGATAAACATGACTCTTCAATTAATGTCCATTAGCTCTAATCCGACATGACGTGTACTAATATCGTTTGCTGGTGTTATGCAAATCATAAATTGATATACACACGTGTTCAGTGGACGTGTCTATTAGCTCCATAACGTGTAACTTATGAGATAAATATCTATCTATGTTACTATTGTTGTTTAA
>DWEE01000951.1:0-14713 GCA_018245755.1 Parelbella macleannani | reverse complement strand
GAAATAGGCGGTGTGCCTATTGCCATACACCGGGCACAGATCCAGACTCCGAGTCACTACTAGAAATTCTAAATTAGAAAAAGCCAATAGTACCTGATCCAGGCTTTTGAACCAAGGACATCCCTATTGGCAGTCCCGCTTGTAACCACTCGACCAACGAGGCAGTCAAGATACATGCTTTAACTAAAGAAAAAAATGAAAATATTAAAAGATCGACAACCCTAATGGCCGGTGAAGATGCGCCGCGCCTCTGTAGTCGGCGCAGAACAATAAATAACCGTACTGCCTCAGAAAGAAACATTGCTCAACTTCTAACGCAAAATACATTTATTATTAAGAGTTATTAGTAATGATATTTAGGGGATAGTCTTGTTGCTAACGGATAATGCCAGCAAAACAATTTGATTACTTCTGGAGTAGTTAAGTTAATTTAATTAATTGTCATGATGGATTTCATAACTGACGCGTGCTTATGGCCTTAGGACTTGCTACCGTGTTTTGTAAAATGGTTAGGTTAGGATAGGTTGTATTATTGAATAGCTTGCGAGTATATTACGTACAGTAATGGGCGCAAATGTGTACAATATAATATTGGATAATATTAAAGCAAATATACTTTAAACTATATATAAAACTGGTATTTTGTCGCTGTTTATAAGAAAGTAAGATGCGTCCTAAGATGCATTACGCATGCCAAGGAAAACCTGTTTATCTTTGCCTTAAAGAGTCACATGATATTTGTTAGGGTAAGTAAAGTCTCGTGATACTTTTAAAAATATAATTAGGGAGGTAAATAAACATTTTTGGGTGGTAAAAATTTTTGTAGCCTACTTGATACTCGCGGCTTTATTACGGATGGCAGTATATTAATATTTGAAAATTTTAACGCTCTGTAAACTCTCTTAGGAATTGTCTTAAAAAATATTGAATTAAATTAAAAATTAGTATGAATTATGGATCTATGCCCTTTGTATGGCAATAGACTCACCACCTATCCCATTGGACTTAAACGTCATTTGTAAAACGTGGGGGTGTACCACACTCCTCTATCTACCCCTTCGGGGATTACAGGTTGTTACGTATTACAGTATTGTTACGTTTTTTTAGTATGAATGATAGGTCCCGTAAAACCAGCCCAGCAGTTTGCTCCATCGGTGTCATAAAGATGCAAGGGCAACTCTTTGCGCTTAGAACATTTTTTAATTCATTTAGGTGTAGATATATACATATGTACCGGGTTAACTCATGCACGTTTTTCGAGATGGCTCGACTAGTATATGTATATAGGTACTCATATGTATAAATACTCACGAAATATTTAGATATCGTTGTTGTTATATTGTAGAAAATAAGACACTTTATGTTGCACTGTATGGATTCAGATGTTAAGCGACTGTATCAAGGGATGAATGCAAAAAAGCGCGTCAGATTTGTAAAGATAAATATATTTGGTATTCGGTCTCTGTCTATCTCGTAACGGACCTGGCATGATCGTACAATAGTAATGTTTAATTGTTTTGATTTAATATATTTTAAAAGCGTTTGCAACAGACAGCTCCTTATAATTTACGAGTTAACGATGATAAGAATATCTTTATTAACTTTATGTTCGCCCAAACGTCCTTACGTATGTCGGATCGTAGATTTATTGCTTCACCTGCTATATATTATAATGGTACTTGAATATTGTCCGTTACGTATCGATAGCAAGATAATTGGAGACTTAGATATATACATATTTGTGTATACAGAAAAATTGTATTATTAAATTCTGCGCACCTAACAGTTTTTATGCTATTTCGGTAGACAAAACTATATTTTGCAAATTATTAAAAACTAAGCATGAAATATCTTTGGCGTAGAGGTCAATTTCTGTTAATTATATAATATTAACATAAGACATAAGTTAAAATAACGTTGTCATTAGAAAGAGCAAGTTAACTGTTAGGACATCATAGGTAAGACGGATGGTGTACATGGACTTTTAAGAGATTGATTGCATTTTGCATAATAATATGCATATATCTGTACAGAATCCGCCGAGGTTTAATTGTATTTATGTGCTACCAAGCAAAACAGCTAAGTATTAATACACTGCAAGCTCGTATCCCTGGAACCTGACGGAATGTTTCCATATTAATATCTAAGTACATATTATGTCCTACGTGGACACTGGACCAGTAAACGTCAGGGATTCTGTGGCAACCGTACCCTTAGGTGTCCTATTGCAGACGCGACAAGACACAAGTCGTCTACAAATTACTTAGCCCGTTTATGCTCTAGTGTCCGTTTACGAGGCATTTTATGCCGTCGCACAATGCAAACGTTGCTGATAGCGCCATATACGGATACTGTGGTCGCTATCAAACCCTGAATATAGTGTTTTAGAAATTTTATCCTATCAATGTATTATCGGAAAACCGCTTAATGCATGTACATATATTAGGCCGCTCATTTACTTGCTCCACTATCAATGTATGTAAAGTCGTAAATGATAAAACAAGTGTAAGTGTCTTGTCTAGTGGTTATATGTATAAGCAGTGACAGCCTAGTGGTTTAGAAATCAGTGTTGCGCTCCGGGAGTTTCGGATTCAAATCCAAGTAGATGATAAAGATGTTAAAGTTTCAGCGTCCACGTATCTGCTTTTCGACTCAGTTAGGTATAATCCAAATCTGGTTTAGTTATTTACGTAATTTCATTTATTGTTCCGTTTGTGATCAATATCTCAATGTCCTTCTTACTCTTGTTTTATTATAACCAAAAATACAAAGCTTAGTTTTAAGTAAACTAAATAAATAAATAGTTTTCATGGAAATATAATTAATATTAAATTTCACATATTATGGGGAAACTACTATACTACTTATCAATGCTGTTTACTATATATAAATAATGTTAATATCATTCTTCCCGCTGCATAAATACTTGCCGCCTGTTCGTCCTAATATACACATCTGTGCACCGCAAAACCCCGTAAATTTACTTAATTATTATATGCATTACCGAGATGGAATTGAATCTATTGCAAGGTCGAATTACACAATGTTCGCAACGCCCAATAGGTCTACAGTCTAGAATAGTTCTACTCGTATTTTACTAAAAAATATATGTAGTTTGCTTTTCGATGTATTTCGCTTATGCATCGTGCGCATAAACAATGTGATTTAATTCCTTTAAAATAGTTTAAGCAAGTTATTTGTAACTACAAAGATTTTATGTTCGCGGTGCACGCGGATAAAACGCCACGACTTATGCATTCTGTGTGCTTTTAACTTTACAGACCATTATTATTTATCGCCAATAAAAGTGCAGATGGAGTTTAATGGTATAACGATAAATTTTTGTTTAGCACACTTGCATCTAACCGGCTTGTTGCATCAACGACGAGCGAGCTGCGAACTATGCCTTCCGTTCAACAAATTAGCCTGGCCCTTGTTAGTTAATAATATAATTAATTCTTACATTGTTAGATTTTACATTATTATTACAAAAATATTAAGTATACTTGTATAGTATAGCGCGTTTCGGTGTTTAAGCTTGTTTATGACTATTGCTATAAGTGATATGAGAATAGTTCTGTCAAATAACAAGTGGCGATATTGATCTTAGGAATAATAATAGCGATAGAATTAGACAGGCCTGTTGGGCCACTCACTAGTGATTTTGACTATTGAGCCGTGGTTGTGGGTCTCATTTGTGGTTGGGATCGACGGGTATAAAATGATCTATACAAGTATCTACTGACAGCTGAATCTATATATAGCTGTCTGTCTACTTAAGGTTAGTTCGAGATTAGCGCGTGAGTTGTCTCAAGGTATTATTATTTTTATTATACGTTGTCCAGATATAATATTATGTTTACAGTTCATAATCTTTTGCTCGCTGACAATGGACCGTGCTAATAATAAGGTTGTAAATAGACATTGTTGAAATAAAATCGTTGTATCGATGAAAAAGGAAATGTCAAATGAATCGAGAGTCAATAACATTTATTACTCACGATAACGTCTGCGGACTGGGCGGGTGTACGAAGTGGTAAAATGTACTGCTTAGGTCAAGTTAGATTGTACGCAGAATGCCGAAGAAATGGTACTACGAACGTGATGAACCCATGGACCGGCGTAGCACTACACTACAACATCAGCGAATTTCAGCCCACTGTTGGACATACGTTTGGGTTCGGCTCTCATTAGGTTCGACCTGTCGCATCCAGCTTGTGTCTTCAGCTTTTCCCAGATCGACACCCCACCGAGCCAGAGGGCTTAACTATGGCTTAGCTCACGTATATTTTGCCAGGACAACGCGACTAGTTCTGAATTTCTCCGAGGTCCTTCTTATGAGCTCCCGCAGCGAGATTGCCACTGGACACTCTCCTTATAAAATATATGTGAATATAATGGTTACATAAATGAATCATCGAACTACTTATAGATATTCATGAAACGTTTAATGTACTATTAACATTTAATTTCAATGTTTTATTCTAAATACTGAAAGTCTAACCTCTGTTTTCTTTAAATGACAAGTAGGTTGTAGTGAGGTTGTTTGCGGTTTTTATATATAAAGCTATTTTTTAAAATACAATACATCCTTGTACTACGTTATTGAAATAAGCGATTGCAAATGAGTCTACAGTTTGAGTTTTTGAAATGCATGAAAGTATGTTATAATGAAATAAAAACATTTGAATTTTGAATTACATTTTATGACAAAAGATTTTACATAAGATAAGGGCTACTTGGAGTGAGACTAAAATGCTGTGCTTCCTCACGAATTTAGTTAAAAAGTCTGGTGTACCGATCATTTAATTACAATTATAAGTCTGAAAAGGTGATAGCGTAAGAATGAGAATTTTTGAGGTCAAAGGAAAAATACGGGGTAATATAACGGGATAAAAAAGGAAAAGTCCAGAAATTTCGAATCACCGTAGCCTAACATACGTAACAAAGTATCCATCATAAAGTGGCTGCGAATTTGCCGACTCGCCATTAAGACCTCGTAAACTGAGGTATAAAAACTTATGACCCGCTTTATAGCGCCCTCTATATTCTAAACCTACCGCAGACCTGAACAATTTCGCTGTTAGACTACATGTCATTTTAGAAAACAAGACCGTGTAGGCAGTATGCAATGACTTTTATATCGTGACCTATGAAAAGTAGATTAGCAGACATTGTATTTTAGACCATAATGAAAAAATAGTACCTACCTAATAACGTTTTTAACGATTACTTGGAATGAAAGTTAGATTTTGAATAGTTTCGAAGTGGAATTTAGTTTAGGTATATACCTTTATATATTATTAAACGTATGTAACGATACAACGTCGTCCGAGGGCTTGATTATTATATACAAACAAAAGTACGTCATTTAAAGTTAATGAATAATGTAGGATATGTTTAGATGCTTTACAAGTAAATCGCTTTCAGATAGTATAATGCCAGGTTACAGACGATTTCACAACATCTTGTTAGCCATAAGCCTACAAGACTAGACCACACCTTATCCAGGCCAATCTTGTCCAAGGTCAGAAGGCTCCATTTCTCACCAGCAGAGTGTCAAATTGTTCGCAAAACTGCTGGTCAAGCGTCGAACAATCACGCTCGAACATGCGGCAAGCGTGAGAACATCGGATAACATTTCCAACTTGACCTCTGCACTGTACATCGAATAATATCGACAAACTTATCTATACTTTGCCATACACTTGCATATTAAAAAGTGGCCTTATTTTTTGCCGATTAAAGTTTCTTATGCTTCGGTCGGCTTTTGACAGTTGTAAAAATAAAGTAGTAAGGAACGCTCTCGCGTCATCCCGCGTTTGCAGACGGAAGCGCTGACCTGAACGAGCCGAGCGATGTTTTGATTGCGGCTGACATTCGAATACAATCGATTATTCGTGTAATGTGAGCCGATGCCGCGCATCGCTTCTGACAACGAATATCCGGTTACGTTTATAGAATTCACGTTTTATATTGAAAAGTACTGCACGATCTAGACTAATCTTCATAAAATTCGAGTTCGAGTTAATTTATGTGTGTTTCAGGTAATAAAATAAACGGTCCCATACGTTCGTTTAGACGACACTGCAAGGACTTCAACATAAAATTAATCGGCAAGCCGTTGCGAAACAAACTTGTAATGAATGTTAGCACAAAAACGGATACAACAGCGCTAATGAGATGACTTATCAATGACATTCTATTTCTGCGAAATATCACGTCAATAAATACGTATATCTGTACAATAATTGAATGGCCGCGCTAAAATTAGCGTCGTACCGCCGCACCTATCGGCCCGCTATCTGTCAAAATGCCAGACCGTTGGATGCTAATAAACAAGCAAAGATACGCACATACATAATAGTGTAGGGCGTAAACAACGCCAATGTGTGGCGTAGACTTCGTGACGCGAATAAAAATCATCGCCATGCTCCAATAAGTCAATCGGTGTGCCAACCGCCCGGTTGCGTCGGTGGACACTTTCATAACCTCCATAAAACAATGACAATCATTATCCGGCGAGCTGTGAGAACCGATTCTCGACCTTATACCACAAAATAATAATCGCATTTAATAACAAAATCCTATGCACAATTTGACCGCTCGTAACAAATGAACTGTCGAACGAGTGTACGCAAACGAGCTAGTGCAAAATAGTATCGATTCGGCGTCACAATCGAGACGAATCGATTCATTCCGTGAATGGTATTGCAAATAAAACAGACATTGTTTCAGTGTGGTGACGGTCATCGCGGGAAATGAACCGATTGATTTCGATCCAGTTTTTTAATTGAAACCTCGTAATTACAAGGTCGAGTGTGATCTATGATCACTTTGCTATAGAACGCCCTGGTCAGAGATAAAAAATGATACAAAATAAAAATAAAATCATTGCGGATGGTATTGAGGCTTAAAAATATTAAAACAAAAAAATATTGTAATTTTCAAATTTAACGGATCTTAAATTAAAAACTTGCAAAATATTAACTTATACCCTACACTTCACGGCTTCACCACACGGCTAAGTTTCCTACCAATCTAATTTATTTTTTCATTTGGTGAAACTGCTTTCTATAATAGTATTCCAGAATAATTTTGATTTGCATTTCCATAAATGTGGAAAAATACCCTCATGCATATTAAGTCTTATATTGGTAGCTTCTAGACGAAGACTAATTTAAATGATATAAAGAGACAATCTGAAATAAAGGGACAGTGAGCTGCTAAAAGGTCATGAATAGCCTTTTACCATATTAAAGCTGGACGTTAATATATGTGGTGCGATTTGCCAAACAATCCACCGCCGCTCGTGGCGCTAAACGGTTAAAACCGACCAATTAAGTGTAGAGTAACAATCCGATTAATTCACTCGCGTCCGATGCCATTAAAGGCATCAACTTTTGTTTCTTTTTTGAAAGTAATGGCCGGTTTACATAGCGATGTGCTCTTATTCGCTAAGAGAGTTTTCGGATCTTAAAATATTGGTGATATGAAAATGTATACAGCTATGAGTTGGTAATTAAAAAGTAAGGACTATTGACAACTACCATCTTCGGAAGGAATATGATTATTTTCAAATTTTTGAACTTTGAAGTGAATTAGTAAGGAAATAATTTGAAAACAAAAAATTTGCGACCAATCGACCTTGTACCCTAAACAGTATGTCTTACTATAAGACATAAGTCGTCGCAAGTATCGTTAATTTTATGCACTGAAATATAAGGTACTCTCGGCTGCAGTCAAGAAAACCTTCCGATGTAAATCGACCATTACGCGGTTGACAAATTACGGAGCGAAGCGGCTTCTTTGACTACCTCCAACTAGGTCTGCGGACGTACAATGGCGGCGCGGCGCCACACTCGATTGTCCCCACACAATACCCGATTACACACACAGATAATCGCAGAAAACCTTTAAAAACAAATTAGTAGCCATGATTTATTACGGGCGGGTTACGAAACCGCGTTTAGCCGAATACGTTTTCCGTTGAACGTTTTCCGTTCGCGTGCTCTACCGCAATTTGAATGTGCTCCCAATTCGAATATAATTCGTGTCGGCTGACGGTCGTGCGACCGTCGTCGACGATGGACACCGCCGTGTATCACCGGGACTTGTTCCACAGCGCTCGACTGACTGACTTTAACTACTTAATCCTAATTTAAATTAAGAATATTCAGTCACTTAATTAATCGATTAAATGTTCTAAATTATCATGCTTGATTTTAGAGCGCGTGTCGCAAGGATAATTAGCGTATTTGACGCCGTAAATAAACATGACTATTATATGCACCATGTTACTGTTCGGTATTAGACATGCTGATACTGGTAATGAGCGCTGTTCTGCTGGAAAATAGCAATTAATTGATTAATAATAACGCTATTAAAAGAAAGTGCATCTGATAGCACGAGAGAGATGTTTACATACGGAAAGGATGTGTTATTCTATTTCTTTAAGGAGTTAGTGTGTCGCTTATCGAACGTCGCTTGCGGTGAGGCATGCGAGTTAAACTGTTGCAACGATAACCTTGTACATCTTCAACTCGAACTCGAAAGATCTGAAAATATGACAGAGCATTCTAAAGTCTCATTGACGCAACTAAGCTGAAATGAGAAGATCGAGGACGAGATTTATTATTAGCATTCCACCGTCCGTGTTGAGAAACAGTCAAGGCTTTGTTATGTATGCATCTATGTAAAATCTAATTGTCCGAACGATAATCGTTTAGATAATTAGATTTTATATAGTTGCCCTTCGCTCAGTCGTTTACCCTTCTCTATACTGTTCTCTAGCAGTTGATGAGACTCGGGTAAAGAGTTCCATTCGTTTTATCAGATAAATGGTAAAGTGAGTAAGTACATTAGGTGAAAATTGGGCTAAGCGATTTCCCTATAGATAATTATGAAGTTTTCATCCCTGTTTGAGCAGTTGCTTAGTTGATAGTGTACTAATTGGTTTGAATGATATATATTTTGTTTTCAGAATGCCCTAAGACTCAACACATAAAGTGATTTATTGCTCATTAAAAATAAATTAAGACTAAATACCGTTTGTGATCCTTGGATCGTTCACGATGAGTCAAACAGATTAAGATAGTTCAGACATAGGTCCATCTGAATTTTGTGAAAACATTGGAAAAGAATTTTACTATTTCCATGTTTCCGAAAAAGCCTCTATAATTCATAAATCGGCTATGATAGTAATTACCGATGTTGTATACTTTTAAATTGAAACAATTATAATGTTCATTCAATAAACGACGAGTCTAATCAGAACTGACACGAAGACATTAAACGGTAGCAATTATAAGACGCTGTCAGAGACAAGGCATCTATGAAATATAGTCACTAATTGATGACGATGTTCGTACATATATTATTAGTCTGAAACAATTAGGCTTAAGAACTTATATTTATATGTGTAACTCTTACGGTTTATTTAACGCCATGTCGATTTTCGAGCTGAGGGTCTCGGAAACTGGAGTCTCGGAAATGGAATCTAAATAATTAATTTAACCGGTTTCGCATTTTGGTGGTCCAGGTGATAAGTGGTTGCCTTCAGCAAATTCGCATTATAAATAGGAAAACTACTAAGCCTGCCTGTGTTTTTTATTCGACCCGTAGATTAGAACCAGCCTGCTTTACAGCTGCAGCGGTGCAAATGTATTTTGGGCTAATTAGGTCAGGTTAGGATGACCTATTTCATGGGACATAAACGTAGCTGCTGAAACGTGGGAGTGTACCACACTCCTCTGAATACTCCTTCGGGGATTACAGGCGTGATATTACGTTATAATAATAGTAATGTGATAAAAAATCCGATGTACATTTTTATCACATCACTGTCGATGTCGAATAAAGAGTTGTGCAACACAGCGTATCATCTACATAATTCGTGAATTGTTTTTTGAAATGTTCTTCGTAGTTTCGATATAATTTCGTCTGCAGTCATTTTACGGCCTCTGAACTTACTCGTAATCCGAGTTTCCCAACGGCTCAAACACCATGACCGACCTTTTGGCTCCGATCTCTTGGCATCGCATGTCGTTGCAACATGTTCGATAATGTACTGCATATAATTCAATTACTAATGTTTTGGACAGGCGACCTTCATTTCTTTTTCTGTTTGCGCAATCCCTGATATCTTCTGTAAAATCGGACGGATAATTGGCTGTAATAAATAAAATTAATATTTGGATGTTCTGATCATTAACGCTTATCTCTCCAAACTATTAAACACGAATTCAATTTGAGAATGAGAGAAGTTAAAAGTCTTGTTAAGTGCGGATTGACAGGTTTCACACAACTAAAAGAGTATGACGCAGAACTCTATTGTTTATAGATTCTACATAGTATTATTTTTATATTTATAGCAAGTTATAAATAATTTTAAAAAGAAATAATAATTTTGTAAAAGTAGAGGCACGTGCTACGCTCCGACTGAAGTCTAAATCATTAGGTGATAACTTCCCCTTAACGCTATTGATGTTTAAAAATAGAGTACCAAAAATGAATGGAAAGTCATTTTGTTTTATAGGTTGTTTATCTTTGCTTTCTTTTAAAATGCAATACTATAATGTCGTGATGACATGGATTTAAAAATTAATGGGCTAAATAAAAATGATATTCGAGACATAATTAAACTAATGAGAACTGATAAATACATACATGTATCCAAAAAACTAAGCCTTTGAATTCTCTAATAAGATTCAGAAAACCTAACATAAGCCGAAACCATCGTCGTTCCGCCAATAATAACCGGATGTGACGTTATTATCCAGCTGACCGCGTTTTCCCCATCCTGCGACATTTTCCGTCCCTGACGCAAGCGCCCTCTATTGTACTTGATCATTACTAGTTCAGTTCTGTTCCAATTGACACCGATTGGTCTGTTGTAACACAATACTGATCTCTTCTTATACTGGTATGTCTCATTACAAATAAACGTTTATTGGTGAACAATTGAACATTAGGTATTCGAATATAAAACACGCGACAATTCAAATCTGTTAAAATCGTTTGAGAGCGTTCTTAATTTATTGTGATACCGTATTTGTTACTGATATATAATAGGGTACTATTGCTATTGTAAAACTTTTATGTTTTTATTTATATAAGGAAGAAAATAAACCCTACACACATACATAAATTTAAAATTCCATAAGTATTCTTATAGTTACGCTGGTAAATATACCAGCCTAGTAAGACTACGAATGAATTCATGTGTTTCATTTTTATAATAAAAACATTAATTACTTCATAATATTATTAAAAATATTACTTTTCTATGCCGTATCGATATAATAAGAAATGCATTTTAAAACTGCGAGAAATCTGTAAACAAGCTGTTCTAATTCGGTACGCGTCAGCAAAAAAACTATAACGGAATCGTTGCGTGCCGAGCGAGTTATCGACGTGAATCTCCCGGACACAATCAATCTCTACGCAAAATGCACTGCACTTGAAATGCAACCAATTGTACCGTAGATAAGGTACATATTTGCATGCACGAGACACACGGTAACAATACTGCAGGGATGAGGATGAATCGATTCCGAAAATCAAACGAATCGATTAGGGCAATTAATATTTGAATACGGATATTCGGTTGGTAAACGTAGACCGTGTATATTTTTGCAGATTGGCGTTAGTAAACGTTGTGTTTCTATATGTCTATCAGCATAATATTGACGCAATTTATGGTTAAATTGAAATTCTGTTCGTCAGCTTCGTAACAGGTTTGTCAATCAGATCCAATGAAAGACAAATTTATTGCACCAGAAATAGCGGCCGAAATACGGATTTTCGGTCGAACCTGGTCGAAAACCAAAATTTACTGGGACACGAATACTGATTTTTATTATAGAAATTAATAAAAATAATTAATTGTGTTTGCTCCAAGTGTAGATATGGGCGACATATTTACTGTAGTAAAAATATATTTTATCTTATCGACTGCCTCGTTGGTCCAGTGGTTGCAAGCGCGATTGCCAATAGGGAGGTTTTGGTTTAAAAGTCGGGTCGGGTACCTACTATTGGATTTTCTTAATTTAGAGTTTATAGTAGGGACTCGGAGTCTAGATCTGTGCTCGGTGTATGGCAACTAGCTCACTACCAATTCCATGGGACTAAAACATAAATGGTGAAACGTGGTAGTGTACTACACTCCTCTGCCTATCTCTTCGGGGATTACAGGCGTGATGTTACGTTTTAAAATATATTTATTACATTTAACTTTCCTATATTTAAATGTATATGACGCAAGCAGGTCACAATCATCTTTAACTAATATTGCTACAAAACTAGAAGAAACGAAACGCGGCGATTATATGCGCTAGTGTAAAAATTTGTTGGTCCTTGGAACGATTGTTTAATGTTGGTCGATTTTCTAATGCATTTCCTATTTAAAGATAATTATAATATAAATGTTAAGTGTGTGTTTTACTGCGTCTTATTTTATGTTTAGCTGTTACTTGAGATGTTGAATTGAGAACGAAAAAAGTGATGGTCTACTTAAGGATGCAGTTGTTATGCTTAAAATGTTTTAGATTATGATCTGAAGTTTGGACAAATATACTTCCTTCAAAAGAAAACATAGAGCGTTATTGTATGTTAAAAGTCAAATATATCTTAAACGTAAAAAATATGCAAATTAATGTGAAATAGTACTAGAGATCCTTACCTTACATCCTTCACAAGTAAAAGCGCCGAAATGGAATCCCGCCGCCGGCTCGCCGCACACTTTGCACTTTTGGTTCATCTGGAAAAATAAAATAAGACTTGTATTTTATTTGGAATATAAAGTTTTAGTTCGTCCGGAAAAATAAAAAAATATAAAGGATGACTAAAAGTGACACTGTTAGTCAGTCTTACCTAAAAACTTAAGCAATACTCAAATAACGTTTTCTTAAGTGTTACTTTTATATCACGTTGATATATAACTTATGAGATTAAAATTGCTTGCTTCTGTTCGAAATTTCTCATAATTTAGTTAGAATCAAATAGAATGCAAGTCCAATAAGACGAAATTCCTACATATTTGATTATATAATATGGATATTTCAGAGAAGTCTAGACACGATACACTCGAAACGTTTATTTTTTATAATAGTAACACTGGTACAAAACGAAATGTATAATACTGTATCCGAGAAATCAATCATAAAAACGATTAAATAAAAAAAAACGCACATTATGCTAAAAGTATTTTTCACCAAGAGAAATTCCAAATTCAAATTGCAATATCAACAACAAAGAAACAACGAAAGCGCGCGAAATGAACCAACATGTCGCTTATCGGAGTACATTAATGAGTACGCAACTGAAAATCGCCACAGAAACCCAATTCGATGTTAATACGCCGTGACCGAGTTGCCATTTCCAATCAGTCATTTAGTTGTTAATTTCGAAGAGCATGGTGCATGTTATTGAATGCGTTTCCGATAAAACGTTTTTCGAGTAACCATTAGTTCGCTATGTCGATTAAAATTGTACGCGCTTTCTGCTATTTGAACATTAAATATACTTCTATAGTTTCAGTAAACGAGTTTAAAAATAAACTTTCATATGCATATACATATGTATATTCTAAGCTCATACTTCTGATAAAATATTAGTTTGATTATATTCATAAAGTTGGAGCGATTTAAATTTTATACCTTGAAATATACTAAAACCCTAATCAATGTGATGTAGATGATTGGATACGGATAAGCAATGGGTAGATTAGTGGTTTACAATCAAACTACCTTCCACTGCGGGAGTTCCGAGTTGAAATCCTGGCCTCTTCACAAAATTATGTGCATTTTAACATTATGCCCTATTGTAACGGTAAAGGAAAACATTGCGAGGAAACTTCCAGAACTTTGTAATGTAATGAAAGAAAGGACTAATTTCATTACATATTATTTTCATAAATATTAACGGCACTTGTAGAAAAGAAACTATTTATTATATCGCCATGCCTGATCGTTTATGGGATAGGCAGAGAGCTCCGAGTGCCGAATATCGTACCTTACAGATCTGTCGTGCTTCTGGTAGCCATTCAAATATATGGTAATATTCCACAATAGATAACTGTATAACAACTAACCCATTACGTGCACTTAAGGCTTCGCGGCACACGTCTACGGAAATTTTAATGGAACTTAAGCCGCGCGCCGTGTGAAATATTAATATGGTACATACTTGGACATCAAATAATAACGATCCACCGAATTTCTATTCACATAAGAAAATAAAGTAAGGAAGCAGTAAAAATTCAATTTTTATATTTATCAAAAAACGTGAAATAAAATACTAGTAAGCTGATGAACAGGTCCTGGGTTCGATTCCCGGGTCGGGTACTATTGGATTTTTTAATTTCGAATTTCTAATAGAAGTTCTTAATAGTGGATTGAAGTTTGGATCTGTGTCCGGTTTATGGCAGTAGGCTCACTATCTATTCCATAGTAGGACGTAAAGGTTATTTTTGAAACGTGGGAGTGTATTACAGTTTTCTGTTTACCCCTTCGAGTATTACTGGCGTGATGTTACGTTTTAAACTAAAATTAAAAGTCGTAATCTTACATTTCATAGATTTATTGTGAAATGAGCGATATAACGTAATTTAATTTTATAATTTGTAATTGAATTGTATTTAGTACGAATGTTCTTACTAAAGGGTTTGATATAATATTAAGCATTTTTTCCTTTCATCTTTCTCGAACCTTTC
>DWEE01000950.1:0-14714 GCA_018245755.1 Parelbella macleannani | reverse complement strand
TCGTCGTAACATGTGAACAGATACAGCGAGACATATCTCGGTATAGCGAGACATAATATTGCACAGGAAATGACCGCCAGGGTATATGCGAGGATTTGCCATAATATTTTTTCTTGACACTAATCATATCATTGGAATACGGGCCTCCTCTCAGAATGAGAGGGTTAAGGCCATACTCGCCACGCTGTCAAAATGCGGTGTGGCAAACTCCACACGATTTAAAGAATTTGTTTGTAAACTCTAAGGTGTGCAGGTTTCCTCACAATGTTTTCCTTGTCGGTTATAGCAAATGATATTATTTAATCTTAAAACGCACATTTTTGTGTAGAGGTGCGCGCCATTGATTTGAACCCAGGGACCTTAGAGAGGCTAAATTCCACCATTTGACTATCAGTGTTAGTCAATAAAGTTTACTGTAATATAATATAATATAATATAGCACAATATATTATGTCCTGTAACGCCGTCTGTGACAACCTTGACATTTCGTGACATGACCTAACTCCCCAACAATGCCACATAGACGCTTTGCCCATAACATCTTTAATTACATCGCAATAAGTTTATTTGAGAGGACACTTATAATTAAAACCGAATTTGTTATCAATTTCTCTACCTATATTAATTAATTTCTTTATACGATTGACTGAGTAATAAGACTTAAACTGTTCGATTCCTTTTCAATTTCGCATTTGCGTGGCTATGCGTGTAGCAATATCAGTTAAAGTATCCCCAAAATGGCGCTTTCGAAAAAGACGCGGGTAAGTGTTTTAGTCAGATCTCTACCGTGACTGTATAATATCAAGGACATCTATTTTTATACTTACTACAAAGGCATACTATATCAGTTTTTTTTATGAGTTGGACTAGACAAACAGACAAACGGATCACCTGATTGTAAGTGGTCACCGTCTGCTGTGGACATGTGCAACGCCAGAGTAGTTGGACAATGCTTTGCCGACTTTGAAGGAGCGCTCTTTTCACACCTTCGCGTACATAATTACATATATCTTAGAATCATTTGTATTCCAATTGTTCGGTTTTACAATATAACAATAATTCCCCCAAATAATTTTCATGTACCATGGTTGGGATAAACGAATCAATTATTTTAATGTGTTCCTCACAACTAATAATAAACAAAACTTTATCATAATAAATAAATCATCATAAATAAATAGATAATATATAATAAAAAATAACACAATAACACATTAGAAATTGTAATTAGTAAAACCCATGCATAATCATTGCATTCTTTATTACGAGGGCAGGGGTGCACGGTCGACTGTTTTATAAGGGTATGATTATTGAGCTGGGCTGAATTAATCTTTCGCTGAACTAGTTTTATCCGGTTTTATTCGGTTTTCGCAGACGAATAGTAAGTGGTATATTTTTACCAATGCATTTACATCTGTTTGTAAATACATATGTATAAATGGATGTATGTTTGTACGTATGTATGTATTCGGGTGTGTAGAATGGTCGTGTAAAAATATATTAGAAAAAAACCTGTGCGTAATCTCTACACGCATTTGAAGTGTTTTTTCTTCGACGATTTCACAGATATTGTAATTTATTATATTTTGTGGCAGACCTGTCGTTAATTATTGTTTTATTGTTAATAATAATATAGTTTTTGTTGGAGTCTTTAGGTTTTTATTAGATCAATATTAATTTTCATAAGTTCAGAAATTTCTAAATGCCTATACCTACATAGTAAGTATGTCACCCAAAACATAAATGTGAGTCAAAGCGAAGATCGTTAAAAAAGTTCGTAAAATAGGTTTTCGAAAAACGGCATCGCAGATAAAAAAAGTGGTACGTCACTGGATACCAAGGTATTTCGAATTTCCTTTAATCACAGATACTGTCATACTGGTCATACATAACTTTAAATTAAACTTAAACAAGTTATGTTCTTTGTTCTGTGTGTGACGTATTCAATTTTCTAAATTTCGATTACGCATACGTAACATAGGTACATCACATCTGTATCATCCCGAAAGGATAGATAGAGGTGTGCAGTATGAACCCATGTTTCATCTGTTGTTTTATACATCACATAGAATAGGGGTGAGACTATTGCCACAATCGTACTAAAGTCCAGTCTTCGTATCACTACTGAGAATTTCGAGTTAGATAAACCTATAAAACTTTACTCCACCCGGAGATCGTGCTCAGAACCTCTTGATAAGCTGTTCGCGTTTACAACCACTATCCCAACGAGGCAGTCGATGTCCCTATGACACAAAGTATTTATTTATGTATTTATTTATACCTATAATAATTTTAATTTTATTTCCATCAGTACTGCGAGCACTTGAAACGGACGTCAGTGCCTCCGCTCTCTTATTATATTGAGTCTAATACTCTGTTGGTTTAACTCTGACTCGTCTGGCGTCGTGTCTTACACCACGTTTCATATATTCACGCACCGTATTTACGGGTAGTATTTCCTTACGTTAGTTCCAATCTTTGTTATCTATATAGCGTATTAAACATTATTATATAATGTATGTATTTTCAAAAGGCTCTCCACCTATTATTCCATAGGACGTAAAACGTAACTATTGGAAGGTGGCAGTGTACGAAACTTCCCTGCCTACCCCTTCTGGAATTAGGTACTCGATTATGTTACGATACGTCTTAAACTCGTATAATTATAATTTTCTTCGCCACATAAAACATTTGTATTTACCATAAAATATTTTCTATTGTTTTCACTTAATTACTCGTACATACATATGTATATTTTATACAATTACAACCAATACTGAAAACATGTTTACTATATAGTAATAAGAAAATGTTCGTACACATTGTCACGCTTATTCCTATAGAGGTAGGTAGAAATTAACGATTTCCATATGCTACGGTCCTAGCAGACATGTTTTAGCTCTTTAAAACGCATTAAATTCGCATTAAATAGGGAAACAATTCTGAAAAAGTTGAAATTTGAAGATTAATAAGTCACACACAGTTGCAATAACTACATAACAATACTCTATAGGTGCACAAATCATATAAGGTTTTGATACAATCCATCATCATCATTAGTCACGCTTATTATCGCCTCGATTGAGGTAAGCAGAGAGATAATTTCCATCGACTACGATAATGACTCATTGTTTTCTTAACGTCTAACTTTTTAGTCTCTATACACGTTTGTCGGTTAAGGGCTCTTGAGTTGATCTATTTAATGGACGTCACTGATTTCACCGAGGTACTTCATATTTCTAGGGCTATCTATTATGACTAGCGTTCAGCGATATCAATATTTACATTTTATTAGTATCTAAATTTTCTAACTGCTTCGTAATCGAATATTTCCTTCTCTTATCATTCTTATCGCTATTTAAATCTGTACAATATGTTCTTATATACCAACATCAGTATTTGCCATGGATTATAATTACACACACACATACACACACAAATATATATGTATATATATAAACAGTTTGAACCTTGAAATTGTACGGTGCCATTCCTTTATCATATCTCTATTAAAAATATAATATTTGTGTAGCGATTAATATTATTACCGGTAGTAGTTTAATATGCTTAATATTTTTCTTTAAAGACAAGTGTATACAAAGTAATGATAATAGCAAGTAAACTAATTGGTACGACGTCGTTCAAATTTGAAAGTGTACGGGAGATACTGGCGACGTGTAGGTAATCCGCTTTCTGAGTTACTTAATACTATAGACAGACACTGGACAATTGTTTATAGAAGTTCTTGGTGGAACAAAGTACTTTGTTTAAGTTGAGTGTATGGTCTGCAAAGGTATACGATATGGACCCAACAGCACCGATATTATATCACTCTCTCTGAGATCAGTTATATTGGCTTTTCCATACTGAATACATGGATGAACATTAAACATTCCCCGATCGTATTCAAGACGTACTACACAATGTGTTTAACAATGAGATGACGAAGCGTTAAGCTGGAGATATAGAAAGAATTCTGTTGAGATTCCAATAGAATTTCAAATTTAAACTCATCCATTTTTCAAGATGACGGAGGGTAATGATGACGAGTTGTAAAATCGCGTGAAAGATAATAGTGTAAATGAAGGAGGAGATTTAGAACGAGATGGAGCACGATTCGGATATCCTGCTCACGGCGAAGATGAAAGACAAGGACAGGAGACGCTCGAGCATCTTCTCTCTGCTAAGACGGAAGAAGGTGTCGCGACAGATGTCGCTACCGTCGCACGACTCGTCGTACGGTTTGAATAGGAAATATTCCGTCGACTCGGCCATCCTGCCGGACTACAGCAGGATCGAGGAGGCCCTGAGGAGGATGGAAGCGGACAGCTCCGTAGATATTTTCAAGAAATGCAATGGCGGTGAGTTTTCAACCCATGTCTCTTTCTCCTTCTCCCATATGTTTCTTTGGTAAAATAGTAAACATATCTAGACAGTTTAAGGACAGTAACTGAAAGTTTGATTCATGGTAATATCATGATAAAAGTCTGTTGTGCTCAGATTTGTTTGTTTTTTTCTTTGCCCGATATCTTTTTATCACTTTCTATCTCAATCTTTTTATCAATAATAATTCAAATTGAATGATGGATAAGAAGTATCAAATAGTCGTTAATATCGATGTTTTATTAAAATCTCTAGTATAATTATGTAAATATAAACTATTTTTCACAATCAATTTTCTTTATATTCCTCTCGGTTTAATTCTCTATTACTAGTTCTTTGAAATAATAATAATTTAAAATCGTATCAAGAAGAGCGACAGACTACAATTCTTTTTCGAAATCTATCATTTGATCACCCGATTTAAAACTATTATGCACGGCGATTGCTATAAGGCCTTTCGTATCTCGTGTCTATTGGTAGTGGAATGATTTTAGATTATTAAACTTCCTCAATTTCAGCGGGTCGCTATAGAAGCGGCTCGGTAAAGCATATCGTTAGTCAACAACCTCTTAGGGAAGGCCTATGTCTAGCAGTGAAACTGAAGAGGCCAATGATGATGATAATGTCGGAGATAATGATGACGATGATGAAGGTTTAGTACTCTTCTCATCTACTCGGTGTTGACAGTAAAAAATGCTATACTCATCCAGTACGCGTTTACTATCAGTTTTATAAAAATGTTACAATAAGGTGTCTAGATAAATAAAGCATAGTAATGGTTCAACGTCTTCTGTTGGTTACACCGTGCACATATACATATTATAATTATTACATCATCATCCAGGGCCCTTACGCATCAGGCAGAGTGCACTGAGTGTCGGACATCTATTCTTACAGACCAGACGCGCTTCTCCTCACTCTCTTCATACCTTCACGCTGATTTCGGAGACTTTTGAGTCTGCCATAAACCATTATATATATTATAATACAAATTATGCATCGTATAATACAATTTTTAAGCCTTTCTTCCCGGCCATCGGCCGGTGCCAGCGCTCAGGCGCCGTCCACGTGCACGCTGATAAGATAACGATTTTAATTGTTTCTAACTGAATATCGCGATGTTCCACATGGCAGATTGAATTCAAAAATAACTTAACATAACATCACCCGTGCATGTCCCCGTAGGGGCAGGCAGAGGGGTGTGGCACTGCCGCGTTTCAGCAGCTATGCTATAATTTTAAAAATATTCATGTATAGATGATGTCTCGTAACTGTATAAGAATATGAGGAGAGTGATGAATTTGGAGGAAGTACATCGGGTTTGTATGAATAGAGACATTTGACACGGTTCTCTGTCTACCATGCAAGGTATTCGACGTGATGGTATAACAATGATAATGCAAACGATTGTGTTACAAATCTCACTGCAATTGTGTAATGATGTGTGATTACTGACTTTATGATAATCTTGTGACGTCTCAAATATTACGACTCAAGCCTCTCCTCATAACCACGGCTATCATATGCACTCTGACTTAAATATATGGTAATCGGTTGCGACATTTTGCAACCGCTTTCAAAGGTGTCAAGGACACTGCATATAGAACTCTAGTGATGTAATAAACCCGTACGGTAATCTAATTTATATTCGATTCAAGAATTTTCTAGAAAAGTTAATTGATAGACTTGATCTGATTGTGTTTTTATCTCAAATCCGACAATGTCATGTTACTGGAAAAGCCATTTATGTCATTGATTTATAGTCATGGTATTGAATAAATAATAAGTTCAATCCTTTTAATTATAGTATAACAATTTAGAAGGAAACACAAATTTAATAAGGTGTCAAAGACACTGCATAGAGAACACTAGCGATGTTACGAACCCCTACGGTAGTCTAATTGATATTTGATTCAAGAATTTTCTAGAAAAGTTACTTGATAGACTTGATCTTTAAAACAAAAATTTTGAAAATTTCGCTATAAAATAAAACTCTATAAAAAGACTTGCCTGTCTTTGTACAATATATAAATGTATAAATTCAAGGAAAAACGCCACTAAAAAAAATAATGCGTATGTTACAAATTGTTTTCCTTAAATACGCCATTATGTAGAGAACACGTTATTCGTGTAATGGGACGCATAGTTATGCGACATAACGCCACGATTGATATGTCGATATTTTTATTTATCGATAAATATAATGGATACGAAACAACTTGCGTAAACGTCTATGTTTTATTAGTAATATTGATATATGTATAACATATGATTATGTGGACATAAATTTAAAACACAAATATTTTGTATTTTTAATTTATCTCCCAAATTTAATAATTATAACGTTCATACATATAGTAAATGTTTTATAAATTGTCGTCAGAATTTTTCTTTAAAAATATTTACGCTATTTGCAAAAAAGAGAACATTTATTACTTCACTAGTGTCATATTGACAGCTGTCAAATACATAATGACGCTATGGACACCTATCACCTGCACCATGCGAAAGCGAACGGAGATAGAGATGGTATTATTACGTTTTATATACTTTAGAAACATAATGCCTTATGTCTCATCGCCCGGTCCTTAGGATAGCAAATCCGGTTACGTTTCTCTAAGCTTGAGAAGTCTGATGCAGGCTGATGATGTCGATGAATATTATTGTTATTATTGCTGAATACGTATGAAAAGCGACAGAATTTATTGTTGTTTAATATTTTATAAAGTTCAGTTAGAAGCCAGTGACACGAAACCTAGCGCACCAAACTGAACAAACAGAGATAAACTAAAGATTGTGTGTCATCGAGATTATACGCTAAAGTGTGTTACGGATTAACACGTAAGCTCGTATTTCACACACTCAAACATGTATACATACAACTACGCACAAATATGCATACGGACACAATCATATTCATTATATTGTACTGATTGATTTACCCTGAATTAAACTGTAATACACATGGTTCTTAAGTTTCTCACTATAAGTGACTGTATTTATATATGTATGTCTTATGAGAAAAACGGATCTTTAAATCGAAATCGAAATAACTAGGTAACAAAAGTCATCTGAATATTATATGTATGTGAATGAAGATGAGTTTTTCCAGTATAACAATTATTTTAGTCATATTTATTTTTACTGTGACACTACATAAGTCCTTTTATTTCCGTTTTTTTCGCTATCTTTTGTATCCTACTCTTTTGCGTGTTTGACTTTTAAAATTTTCTCAGTGTTAATTAATTTTGTGTTGAAAGATTTTTTTACTATTGATTGGAAATGTAGTTTATAAATTTTCTCGTTTTTTGATCCATTTTCTCTCTATTCTTTGACAATGAATAGATTTGATTACTGCCGTAAAGTGTGTACGTATGACTCAACTCGATCAGTCAGGGTTTGTCTCGTGCTCACTCGTGCTTTATCAAAACTATTAAGTTCTAACGCCCTTTCCTTAATATCACTATTAATTAAAGTTTATGCAAAAGATCATAATCCAACTTAACCAACCAGCGTTTACATATACATAGGTACATATTATCGTTCCACTGTCGTACATGGGTCTCTTCTGAGCATGAATGAGAAGGGTAAAGCTATGATCTTCAAGTGAGGGAAGGCAGAGTTGACACGCCTATTATTTATATACAACTTGAGCCAAGTCACGTGTCCAAGGGCAGTACAATTATGTATATATGTACACAGAACAAAGTGTCTAGGTTATAATATATTGACATACTGCGACATTATCCTATTACGGTGGAGCAGTTGGAGTGTGCTTCAGTGGAATTCGCATTTAGAAGAGGATCAGTGTAATGTGTGCGGCACAGTATGTGTTATTATTATTTATAATATAGATATTGTAAATAAATGAATCGTATAATTTAATCGTTTGTGAATATGCGAACTTCTTTCTGGATTTATTTTGTGCCAGTTCAGTGAGGCAGGGTTTTTATATTTGTTGTTTATTTTCTGTTTCGTTTTAAACATTTAAATTTGTATTCGTTCAGTGTTTTCTGTTTTTTGTTTGTTTTGTGCCAATTCATTGAGGTTATGGGGTTTCATGTTTAAATTTTTTAATGTTTGCTTGTTGTCATTTTCTTGTTATTAGTGAAATTGACTGTTTCATGGAATGAGACAGAATTTTAATTGAAGGCAATGAACGTCCATTTAATAACTTAAAAAGGTCACCTGTCTATTTCTCCGAAGGTGTGGGTAGTGGAGTGTGGAACTCCCACGTTTACCCAGTTATCTTTAGGTCGTGTGCCTATTGCCATACACCGGACACAGATCCAGACTCCGAACTAATAATAATAATAAGGAAAATAATTGGAAGTAGATTAGTATGGCCTCGCATTATTATATTTTAAATTTTTAATCACGGTGAACGAATTCCTATTTTTTCACAGGTGTGTCTAATGCCTTACTATTCATTGTGACCTTCACTAATTAAGAACGATTACAAATTATTATTGAGATAAGATTACTATATTATTTGCGAAATCATTCAGAGCAGAGCTTAGCGATATTATATTGAAGACTGCAGTTATTTACATTAAATTCGTGTCATACACATATCGTTCATTCGCGACTAGAGTGTAATATCTCAAAAATGGTTGCGTTTGTAACAATGTTACATTGTTTTATTTTTTCGTATTTTATTTCGTGTTGTTCTTACTGGAGCTATTTCATCTCTGCTTTTCGTTGTACATTACATGAATATTTAATTTTTCAAAAAAAGAGGGTAGATGAAAAAACTATAGGGCGCCATTGTCGCATTCTTCTGTGTAAATATGAGTATTTTAAGTGCGCTAGGCAGTACTTTAATATACCAAGTAACGCTAAAATTGTTACACTATCGGTTTTAGTACCATTATATTACCAATGGTAAGGTAACATACTCGTACTGTAAACATACAAAGACACACACGGACACACACACACGCATACATACATCCAATAACCAGTATATATGTCCATGTTACATCATCTACCGCTAGTAACCTAAACACACAAGTAAGCTAGCCACGGCACGGATCCTCACGGCCCCGCTCCTCTTCCGCCAGAGCTAGCAGGTGCGGCGTCGGACACGGAGAGCGAGGGCTCGCGGCGCGGCATGCCGGAGCCGGCCGCCGAGGACCCGGACGCGCGGCGGCGGGACGTGCTCGCCAGGATCGAGGGCGTCTACGTCGAGGACCCCGACCGGGAGATTGGAGCGGTGAGTCGCTTTTATTGGTGGAGATTACACCCTTCAATATCATCATAATCAGCATCACCTCTAGTACGCTCCTTCCTCTGTTGGATTCGTGCGTCGTATCCGATTGAAAAGATCTTAGAGAATAATCAAAACTTTTGATGGATATTGCACCCTTGAACATCATCATAATCAGCATCATCTTCTCCTGCTCTGATTCTTTCATTTTTAAGTTCGTGTCTTTTCGGAATGTCAAAGTCTAAGGGAATAATTTAAATCTTTGTCCAGATGCAGGGAGTAAAGCTTCACACGCTTGAGAGGACAATATGAAAAATTCTTAGATGTGCAGAGGTTTCCTTACGATAGGAGTGTTATTGATACTGTTCCTAATTGAATTTTGTTAGAAGTAAGGGAGTCCAACAAATGACACCCGATTATACATATGTCGATTTCTTTTTGTGTCAGCATATGCAAAAACTGCACTGTTGAGTTGACTTCTTTCCAAAAAGTGGCATTTACATTGAAATTCAAGATTCGGAATCTGAATAATAAATATTTTCAAAATTGTTCGGAAACACTCCGAAAATTTTCTTATCTAAAGATTCCATCCGTACATTCGTTTAATAGCGACCGATCTATTCCAGGCTGGCGAGCTGGTGGAAGAGGTGGCTGAAGAGAACAAGTCGTTGTTATGGTTCCTCCTCAAGCAGGTTAGGCCCGGGATGGACTTGAGTAAGGTGGTGCTGCCCACTTTCATCCTGGAGCCGAGGTCGTTTTTGGACAAATTATCGGACAACTACTATCATGCTGATATACTTGCGCAGTGAGTACCTTTCTCTATGTAATAAAAAGACTTGGTGAAAGAGCGAAAGTCACGTACTTACCCAGTATAACGACTAATTTCTGATTTAATAAGGCGCTAATATCAGTTTTCTCCCTCCCAGTTCTTCCCTACATCGCTCGCTCTAACCGCACTTGTCTTACGGAGTGAGTGAAAGAGATGGAAACGATTATTTGCCGTTTGTTTCCCATTGTTCAAATTTGATTTACGTTAATCTGGATGACTACACTTTATGAGCACTCACAAAAGAAAAACACGCACACCGAAGCCTTTATTAACTCTTTTGCATGTATGTGTGTGTGTGCTGTGTGCGCTTGTGTATATCGTACACACATCGTTCTATTATTATTATGTTCCAGAGCTCAACACATAGACGACCCATACCAACGGTTTAACTGCGTGCTGAAGTGGTACCTGTCGGGGTTGTACAGGAAACCCAAGGGTCTGAAGAAGCCCTACAACCCGGTGCTCGGCGAGGCGTTCCGGTGTTGCTGGCGGCATCCCGACACTCAGACATACACGTACTATATCGCTGAACAGGTGAGTTTACAGTTGAAGAACGAAGAAACACCGAGAGAAGGGAAGAAAAAGGGGAGAGCTTCATTTTAAAAATGCAGCACATCTACCACATTATAAGTTTAACACGGAACGAGTAGGTACCGGTCGCAGATGACCGTTACTGTCCATTGTCGTCTTCAATTAACTTCGAATAGGACCTCAGAATAAGACTGTAAGGTTTCGCACGTCTGAGGAGTATTACAGGTATATGCAATAATGAAATATTTTTTCTGTCTAATTTCCGCTGTCTTCCAGGTATCCCACCATCCCCCGATTTCGGCATTCTACATTTCGAATAGGAAGGAAGGCTTCGTAATCGAGGGCAGTCTATTGGCGCGCTCCAAGTTTTACGGTGAGTTTTACAGTCCTTGCTAAGATCTTATCTTGCATTTTCGTCTGTTGTTACTTTAAGATTTACGTGCTGGAATGTACTTATTAGCGTCTGGTACAGTAGAATGGTAGGGAAGTTATTAGTTATATTGTTTTATTGAATTATCAGTAACCGTTAAGTGTGTGAGCGTGCGTGCTTGCGTGCGTGCGTGCAGGTGTGCGTGTGTGTGGATGTATATATAGACGGCTGGTAAAGGTTGCTGAACTAGAAAATAACAGCTATAAATGTTAAAACGAGAACGAAGAGTAAATGAGTAATGTGCGTTGTCAGGCAACTCGACGTCCGCGATCCTGGAGGGGTGCGCGCGCGTGCGGCTGCCCGCGCGGCGCGAGGCCTACCTCACCACCGCGCCCTACGCGCACTGCAAGGGCATCGTCATCGGCACGCTCAGCATGGAGCTGGGCGGCAAGGTACTGCACCCACGCACCCACGCACCCACGCACCCCGCTTGCTCTTCTCCACTCTACCATTACTATACAATGTACACCAACGTTTTATGTTGCGTTTGATGTACATGGAGTTTATATCTCCACTCGGCCGCCTCTTATTGTGGCTAGCAACCCTATTTTAATTGAATTGATGACAGCACGGTCGTATGAGAGTATATAGCAATACCATCGTCTTTTAAAAGAATGTTGGCAACACCTTAATGTTTCTATTACTAAGAGGCTCTTGCATTATTATTTTTCTGTTCAGTGTCTTCAGAGAGAATATAAATGGAGAATGTACAGGTTCCCTCGCGATGTTCTTCCTCACTGTTAAAACAAGTATCATTCTAATTTTTCAGGTGCATGTAATATGCCACGAGACTGGATACCAGGCGGATATCGAATTCAAATTGAGGGTGAGTGTTTTCTATTGTTCTTTTGATATTTTTTCATCTCACATTTTTCATACTTTTATCCTTGTCTTTGTCTATTCCAAATTTGGATAGAAGTGGAATCATTAAAGTAATACTGAATCTTAATGTCATACTTTAGCACCGGCTAGTTAAATTATATTTTTGGTCATGGAGTGGGTAGATGCAATTTTTGATAAATTGTATATTTAAAATACTGTAAATCTAGGTTTGCTCATTTTACCACTGGTAAAAGATATTCAATACTTACGAACTCTCCGCCTTAGATAGTATAGCTGTGTTATGAGCAGCTAGTATTATTACAAAAAAACAAAAATGGCTGTGCCTAAACCATTGCTGGTTCCAATCTCAGTATTAGAACTTTGAGCATCGTTAAATATCAAATAAAATCAGATCGATCTAAAGACCAGTTCACAATATTATTAATGTGGCTGGTCGGATGGTCCCGCAGTCGTTTCTGGGCGGCGCGGATCAGACGAACGCGATCGCCGGCCGGATCAAGAAGGGCAAGGACACAGTGGCCTACGTGGAGGGCTACTGGGACGGCAGGATCGACATCAAGGACAAGAGGAATGGGGTGGGTAGCCTTTATGTTGTGTACTCTGCTGTGTTGGTGTGCCTGGATGCCGGATAGGGTTTGTTGGGGTGAGATTATAGGAGCACGGAAGGGTGGGGCGGGGGTTAGGAGTTTTCCTTTTTGTGGTGTTAGGTTTCTAGTTAAGAAACTAAGAAGACTTGATGTGGTTACTAGTCTACGCCTGAATGCACTGTTAAATATTGGCAGGTAAAGGCCTCTCTTCCAAAGTCTGTAGAGCTTTGGAGTATCTCTCTAGTATGCGTAAGTAAGAGAAGGAGTTAGGTAGCCATATGAGATTGACATCAGTTAAAGGATGCTCCATTTCTAAAGTTGTTATTATATGTGTATGGACCGAATTAGTTAACTGCTAGTAATTATCTGCTGTTACATTTAATGTTTCTCCCAGAAATGTTCTCACATCTTCCACCATCTTCACGTACAGGAAGAGACGAACCTTCTGGACGTGGCCGTACTGAAGGAGCAGCGGCTGCCGCGATTCCTGATGAGGCTGGAACACCAGCAGGAGTGCGAGTCGCAGCGGTTGTGGATGAAGGTCTCGGAGGCGATCCTCAACGATGATCAGGTGAAACGCCTTTAATAATTGAGTATTTGGTTTTTATTTTATTTTTAATTGCTAAAAAAATCGTGACGCCTGTTGCCATACAAAAAGCACAAATCCAGGTTTTATAGTAGTACTACTGTAAATTTCAATTTAGAAAAACCTGACAATACTCGGCTCAACCCGAGCGTCGAAATCAGGAACTGATCATTCGATCAATGACAACAATGACAGATTCGATCAACAGTCAAAAATGTGTTAAAGAAAATATTCATATTCATCATTATTATTAATCCTTTTATCGTTCTACTGTTGGGCACCGGTTCCCTCTCAGAATAAGAAGGGTTAGGGCATAGTCTTCCACGCTGTTCAAGTGCGGGTTGACAGAATGAACACTCCTAAGAGAACCATTGTCCACCAATAAAGTGATCAAATGGCCCATCAAATTGATGAGTATTTGTTTTATGATGGGCAGGTAGCAGCAACGGAACAAAAGACAATAATAGAAGAGGCCCAGCGCGCGCGGGCGAAGAGTTTGCTGTCGCCCTGGGTACCGCGGCTGTTCTCGCGGGACCCCAACTGCGTGCCGCCCGAAGGTGGGTGCCGACCTGGTCTAAACTAGTCTGATGACAGCATCAGACCTGGCTTCTAGCATATATTATTGGATATAGACCTAAGACGTCATTTCTAAAATGCCGTCTGCTGTGTAACCGTACAGCGTACGGCCTTACCCGTTGTTGAGACGGAGGAAACGGGGAGAGGGGGGTTATATTTAATTTGCTTCAAACATTCTATGCTTTCAAATAGTGCAGATGATAATTCCAAATCGGTACTCCATAACAAAGAAAACTGTAACCTACGTATAGAATTGATAATAAATTTGTTTTTTCGGACATCTGCTCTGATGGAAATCAAACCAGGGATGTCAGTAATCGCCAGATCTGTATATTATGTTTGTTGTACGAATCTTATCCCTATAATATTATTTTTATCATTTCTTCTATTGGCAAGCAGATGAGTGAAGTCAATCCCACGTTTTACCTGTTACGTTTACGTCCCATAGAATAAAAAGTGAACCTATTGCCATACACCGGACACACATTTTTCATGCGTTTGCCATGTGATATGTAATATGTAAATTGTAATTTGGTCATTTCAGGTATCATTGACCAAGGGTGGAGGTACAATCATGCGAATACTACGTGAGTATTGACCAATGTTATACTATATTTCGTATAAAAGAATGTTTCACAGTACATATAATATTATATCATACATATGTCACCTTTGATTTATACAATATTCGTCATCAAAATACTAGAGACATAATTGGGTAGATAAATAAAACATGCATT
>DWEE01000949.1:0-14714 GCA_018245755.1 Parelbella macleannani | reverse complement strand
TTATGGTCTCCCAATTTATGAATCATTTAAACATGCAAATTTACAGGCTCTATCTATTATTATTATTTTACTAAGTATTTATTATTAATATATTACATTTTTATAACCTTTTTGTACCTTTTAATTATTCTAATATATCACACATATTGACAGAACATAAATACAAAAAGTAAAAAAACCGATAAATACTAACATCACACGAATATTAATAAATTTAGTGTAAGAAAGAACAATACATTGTACATTGGCACTTACATCTCATTCAAACTTTAGGCGGTTTACGCGGGAAATCGAATCGCTGATTGAACGTGACGTTTGAAAACACAGGAAGCAAGTAGTATACAATGAAAAAGCTCGCTAAACATCCGCAGATACAGAAATTAGGCGTGAATTTTTACTTTAATATTTAATTACAACGCGACGCCCAGCCTCACGTTACACGAACGGCCGCGGAGATGTAAACACTGAAACCGTACTCGGAAACCCGGAAGGATCGTATTTATGGAACATTAATGAGTGAAACACTATACCATAATTGATACACTCACTTGTTAACGAAATTCTGTAAGCCGTCACGAGATAGAAACGAGAGACACGAAACATGAAAAGTTTCTCGCAAATGAATAATAGATTAGCTTGGTTCGGTTTGGTTTTGTATACAACAGCGACAGCGACACGAATTTGACACTTCGGACCTGACGTGACGTTGCGGACAGTAGGTTGACAAATGACAGCACGCCCACGCTTTTGCAAAACGCCATCTACTGACGTGGCAAGAGACTACAGACGAGAGCAAAGAGTGAGCTGATTTGCATAGAATTTCCAAGCTGTCGCCAGATGACGACACCGGATGTAAACTGGTAAACAAAGTATTATTGGCGGGAAAATTAATTCAGTCTTATTAGAAAAAATACTTTGAATACATTTTGATGGATAATGATACATTTATATAATGAGAAATGTCTTTTTACCTGAGTAGCAGCTTATCGCCGCTGCATATTTGTGTCCGCCTCGTTACTTTATTTTGATAATATCTGAAAAAATAAAGCAGTTTATTAAGATTTTGATTTTTGAGATACATATACTTATAGTAAAGTCCAGAACCTTTTCTTAACAACATTCTTGTAATAAATAATTTTAATTTAAAATAAAAATTAAGAAAACTTTTATCTTTAAAATAAAGCAGCGGTCTTATTGTCATTTTATTTAAAATATAGTAAGGATGTTTGTTGTTCATTCTTTTACTAAATGCAAAGTTATTCACAATAGCTACCAGTTCCGAGTTTTGATCAAATATCGTAAAAGTCGTTTTCAATTATAACACGGATTAAATTGTAATAATGATTAAACATTTGATGATTATTGCCAGCTAAAATCCATGCATAAAGTGTAATACTAATTAAGGGAACACGAAGACCTGAGTTGATAGTAGATTTTGTAGGAATGCCCGAAATTGATGCGTAGTCACTTCATAAACGAGCCATTCACCCCCACAAGACGAATTAACTCGAGGAATCCATTTTGAATCATCCATTCAGTATCGAAGTCAATACACGTCAAAGACGTTTGTCTATATTGTCTAACAGCGTGTTTGATGAAAGCTATTAAATTAAACAGCCCTAGTGTACGAGTTATATACTCAGTAGAGTTATGTATGAATGCATGTTATTTTTTTATTTTCTGATATGTTTAAGTAAAATAACACATTATACATATATAGGTACCTATAGCTCAATTTCAGATTTACGAAAATTATAGAACTGTGCCCTTGCGCATTTCTTACTTGAACAATTATCGATACATGTACGATAGCTTTCTACGCAATGTCGTAAAAGTTTAGGTCAGCTCCTATTTACTTACAATTAGATCAGGAAGTGATAAATATGATGAGCCATGTTAATGTTGTATTTGTTTGTCTTTATAAGTATGTCTATTGTGACATGCAATATTTAGTATATAGGATGACGAAGAAATAATGTTTTAATATACCATACTTTTGATTTGTTTTGAAAAGCTAAAAAAGGTTTAGAAGTTAGTCCAGAACTAGGATTACGGAAGTCATCTCGGAAAGAATCTGAACTATTTGAAAAGAAATATATTATGTGTGTGTTTCGCTTTAATAATTAATAATTTTGCAGATCCTTGAGAAAAAATTGTAGATATATGAATCTATAGTATCTGTCTTGATGTTTTTAAAAAAGAAGATGAAAGCGTTATGTCCACCCGTACCATAGAGAGGACCAGCTCAATCCGATCCTATAACGTAGTCGGGAGAGCAAACAAAATAATTCACATCACTGGTTCGTCATTATTCGGGGGAGAGCACGCACTAAGCGTCTCTTTGATGTGCACAAACTTTCCGTTTTCCTCTGATTGCCATAATGGAACTGCGAGTTATTACACTAATTAAATTTTCCAAATCCAGTATTCCAACCGGATACAAGTTCGTTGGGAGCGGTGCATGGACAAAGCGGATTAAAAAATAATTGATTAATGTCCTCACATGGAAAACGATTTTGCGTCTGTTATTGTCGGTATTATACATACGTCGGAATTATACTGAGTATTTCTTCAATAAGCTGCTATTGCCATACCGATACTAAAACACTACTTATATGTATAGGAATATAATATGGGACTAAAAGCGTTACTGATATACACCCAACTTATGTTTGGCATCTACACCATAAACATTGTCAAGTACCATTGGCGAGCCGCACGTGAACAAGAGCAATTAGTTAATTCACTTCAATATCACCGTCGATCAATGTGACGATACACGAAGTACGAACCGTTAATCGTCGTTAAGTAGCTAATATTGTAAGTAGCTAATAGTATAACTTGCTATACGTAACGTAGGCAATCTTCCAACGATAATGTAACGACCGCAAGAGATCAGTACGATAAGGGTTGTTCAGTTGGGCGCCGTCGTCGCGGAAAGGAGGCGACCACTTTGATCGGACCTCCATCGAAATACCTTCATATAACGTACTAATCAATTGTACGTATATCCGATCGGAAAAGGCATTAAGGCAATAGTTGGAGCTTGCGGTGAACTGTTTGCGAGAGGGGCGCCGGTGGTGAGCGGGGGCGGGGGTGGGACACGGGGAGGGGGGTTTCGTTCTCGCCGTACATCAAAGGAGAGCCGAGACAAAGCTCGAGGAGCCTTTTAACTTTATTTAGCGGAGTGGTAAGTTTAGCCGATCGCGAATCGCTCAGGTTAAAGAGTAACATACTCACTTTGAGCTAGGAGGGCTCAGGGCAGGGCTGGCGGCACGCCGAACCGACCACACGGTTAGGGATTTCCAATAATTTGAATGTATTTATATTATCTTTGATTATGGAGAGGATATCTATAGTGATGTTGTAACATCTCAAGTTTAGTAAGCTATTCACATGTGTATTGTATGATATACCTACTATTAAAGAGCATTTCAGAATAAAACGATTTAGATTTTTTGCAATACTTATCAATTTAAACCGAAATCTATAAATTCAATGCTAGATATTGCATGTTGACTATTCGGTCCGTTTTCACATAAAAAACGATTTAATTACAAAAATAATACGTGCAGTACGCTATAGACACTTGCGAATCGCCAACCCTGCGCGCGGGGAGGCATCAAGCCGGGCCCGCTAATGCCGTCCGCATCGCGTCGCGGCCTCGCTTTGTCGGCGTCCTTTGAGCGCGGCCGATACGCCGGCGCTGATACCCGAAGCTTTGGACAATAACTGTCCGCGATCGCCGCTGCACGACCATGCAAATGCAACGCGTGCACCTACGGCTACATGCACACGTGGAAGGGGTATCTGTGCTATTGCACTGCTTGCCTCGGCTATATTCAACCCTGGCTAATGAAACATATATAGCATGTGTTACGTCTATTATTTAATATGTCAGGGACGCTGCGTGCACTTTGTGTTATTGTTAGCTTCAAATATGCATGGCTTTCGGGTAACCACGGCAGGAGTAAGATGAATGGCCGCAAAGTGAAAATTGCTGTTCGTATTTCAAAAATACAGTATTTCTAATGGTAAAGAAGAACAAATGTATATATGTAGTAAATATGATTTTTGTGTACAGTGTACGTCATACATTTACGATGTAATCCCAGATACTAATTACATATATTGGAATTATAGTATAATTTTTTTCTCCGTGCAGTTGGCGTCATAAAACGTCGGAGCGATGAAGCGAGTATTTTGCTCTCTCTCCCACTCACGGGCCTTATGGGCGGGTATAGTGATGCGCATTATTGTTGTCAATAAATGTTATCGATAGTCTATTCAACTTTGTCATTATGTGGACAACAAAACGATGAAACTATTTGTTTAATTATACTTTTCTCAAAGTCGTCTAACGCAGTTACTGTACAAGGCCGATAGACGCTTTCTCGCGGAGAGCTAACTTCTCCCTTTACACACTCTTTTTAATTTTGTCGACCGTTCTAACACTCACACCACATATCGCCGCAGCAAGTTCACGAGAACAGCAGAAATTAACACTTTGTAACTTTTTGCGATTTATTTTCATTGTAGTGAAAAATGTTAAAACATTGTTGATAACAACACGTGCTTGTGCTGGTATGTTTGTGCCAACAGGCTAAATATTATTTTGAATAAATTCTGCCGTTTTGGTATAAAACATAGGAGTAGCCATTGTGTCAATAAAGAAATTTAGAGAGCGAATGCACAAAAACACTTATTTTCTCTTCGATATATGTACTAAATTTGTTTTTATCGACAAAAGTGTTGCGCCCGCGGAACATGCTCCCGCCCCAGCATGCTTATCTTTTATGACCCAAACTGCACAGAGAAAAAAAAATACTATAGATAAGTATGGTTTCCACGTCTAGATTTTAATAAATATAATTTCATGTTGCTTTATAAAGATGACAAATAGAAAGAAAATCTTGTGTTAATAGAAACTAAAACGAGCAACTACGAAGCATGCGTTTATGCGAAAAATCAGCGAAAACGGGGCGAATTTATATGTACGTACGTAGTGAGCACCGAAATCTGGTCATTAAATTGTAAGCGGGCACCCCGCGCTGATTACCATAAGCTAGCAGCACAAAGGGCGGCGCCGCCTTTGACGAATTAGCCTCACTAACATTACCTACGAGACTGCGAGCCATCCGGCGCGCGCGGGCTCTCTGTTTCTCCACTTGTTTCCACGTTGCATATTGTCGATTTTTAACTCGTGCGCTCGTAGCGCTTTGTTGGTAAAAGCCAAAAGTGAGCCGACTGATCAAAGGAGCCTTTTGTCTTTGTGCGAGGCTAATATTTCTTGTGACATGTAATCTAAATCTACATCATATCAAGAACTCACTCGACTCCGGCTGAACACTTATTTCCTTCTTCGTATATAATTGAACGTTTCATGATAATGCCCTATGTTTAATTGGCAAATTACTTAAATCTTTTACACGGCTGTCAATTTTAAAACTACCCGCTAGTATGGAAAATAAACATAAAGACAAACTTAATTAAGAGTTCACCTATAATAAACCGCGAGTGTTTTTTATCCTCCGCAACGCATAAATCTAAAGATCACAGGAGTTTCGCGAGATTAAAAGCGGTAAGAAATTCGTGGTGAGCGTCCAAAATTTCCTCCGTTGATATTATCAATAGCGAAATGTTATTTTTAACCGTCGCGTTTCGTTAACAGTCTGAAGCATCACCGTTTTAGCAAACGCGACTTATGGTAGGCAGAGAGGGGGGGGGACACGAAATTGATTTCCCAGTGATCAAAAGAATCAAATTCTCAAAGGGAAGGTAATTTATTTGACCGTGGAGGCTGCGGGCCTCCGACGACCGCCGACGCCAGTGTTTCGGCGCGGACGTAAATAAATACCGCGATAAAGGGATTCTTCTTATGACAGGTGAACGATGACATAATGTATGTAAACGATATTTTTATAAACGCCCCAAGAAAGCGATTATTATTACCGCTTTGACGTGTCAAAATCATATGCTTATTTATTAGTTACGATTTGGTGAATCATCTGCTGATTGAATTGACAGGAAAAATCTTAAAAACCAAGGCCTTTTTAAAAAGCCGTTCACACCAATTTCTAGTTGTAAATTATCGAATTTATCATCGGATTAGAGAGATAAAACAAATTTCTCCCTAATATTCATCATTCAGTATGATCAAGCGACGACGAACATACACACAAATATCCACATACTTCAGTTGGAAACACACACACGTCACAAACCTTTGATACAAAGGCGAGGTTAGGTAGGCCAATGTGCCGTATAAAGTGACCCAAAGGCATCCGTAGCCCTCTGTGTGGTTGCTAATTACAGGCCTTGCACCAAGACCGATTCCTTCGCTCTGTCGGTACACAAGAGACTTAGCTATTTTGTGATACGCTCTAATCTTCCAATTTAGTCATCTCGTGCTTGCGTTCTGTTTTCGTGTCGTGAATACGTGAAAAGTTACATACATACAGCCACCATAGTTACAACCATGTTGACGAAACTGTTACAGAATTGTCAAAACGAGAAAACAAAGCACTGTTAGGCACATACTAAACAAGTACATACTAACTACAGGTATATACATACTAAGCACTGGTAATACAAAAGAAAAAGATTTCCTTTTGCCCTATTAAAATCGCATCACAACTTGTTGCGCTTCCATTAAAAAAAATATAAAAAAGAAACATGGTGCGAACTAGAAATGTCAATTTAACACCATCATCAGATTCCGTTTTATTCGTTAACAACATCAATGATCAAATTCCTGACGATCGTTTCGGACTTAACCAAGGTCCTTTTTTAAGAGTTCCCACTGATTGCAGCGAAGTCGCAGCGGAGACCCACGAAAAGCTTAAAAGTACCTATAATCCCTTCCCTGGAAACAATATTTTTTTTAAGATATTACTTTTATTGACGTTAATATTTTGCCGCATCTTTTCGTACCGTTATCTGGTCCATCCATCATTCGGCAGAGAGGTGTTATACAGTGATTAATGAATACTGATACTAATGAAAACTACTTATTTATGTTTGTGTTAAACAATTGCGTAGAGAGTGAGTGAGAGAGAGGTTAAAATTAATACCACTGTCTATATATTTCACAGACTATTATAATGATAAGGCTGGTCTGAGGCGCCAAATTAAAAAAATCAACAGTGATGATAAGACAACAGATGAACTATATACATCAAAATGTAAATACTTATGTAGTCAATTACATACACCGACACGGAAAAAATACAAGCACTAATTACAGAATTGAAAAATCATTAGAGCCATTACAGATCTCTGTACATTATTGCAGTTGCTGTCATACAAATTGATTCCGTCCCCGCAACACCCAACACTTGATATGTTACCCGAATCTGCCGATTTATGAGGCCCGCATGTGAAAGGAGAACGCAGTTCGTGCACCGTGGCGATGTATGAAAGGCACATTGGAGTGTCGTCGTCCCGGTGATATCAGTATTCAGAGTAAGAAGAAATTCGCAAACTGAAAACGTAACGTTTGTGCAACTTGTATTGGTAACACGTTCCGATATTGTTTCCGTAATTTCAAAGATTTTATATCATTTTCTATTTATTGGAAGATATTTTAAAATACGCGGTGCTAGGAGTTATGCTATTCCCACCCGTATCCCAGCGGAGGGACAGTGGGCAAAAAACATTCAAGGGATTGTCATATTCAGCAGTGGACTAAGACATCCGGAAGATGATGATGATAACATGAATGTTTTCTTGTAAATGTGATTAACAAACATTACATCCTCTGTTTTTCAAATCGGTAGGCAATTTAAAAACCTTACCACAATCTACAATTTTTTATAAAAGGATCATAACGTAAAACACGTACATCCACAAATAAATCACACTGGAGACATCAAGCTCTTTAATCATAACAAGTCACAATCACAATTACTAGGATAACGCACGTTACATAAATAAAAGAAAAAAAAAGGAAAGTGAATATCCACTCTCCCTTTCATCTTTTACATTTGCCGCACACGTAAGAGAAAACCCTCATCTCGGGATGATCCCGCAGCTAGTGTGCAGTAGTCGCAGCGGAGAGGGATCCTCTTTCCGATTTCACACCTCGTCTGAAGAGACGTGTGGCAGCGCGTGTTCTATCTTCTTTGTGGCCGACGCGCCCGATGAATGGTGCGTGCGATGCGCTCGTTGCGTGAGGATTTAGAGCGCTTTTTGTTTTTTCCCATCGCGTCGCTTATTTTTATCCTCAACATTAGGATGGAACGTTCCAGAATTTCGAGTCACTTATCATCACTTGAGTGCATATAATACTTTTAGCTAGGATTTCCTTATCATATCACAAAAGCAATTGGTTTAAGAGAACTAGTTACCTACTCCAAACAGTAGCCGCATTAATAGAAACTTTTGTTTGATGTCTTTCAGCGACCTTTTCACGTATGCTATCACGAACATCAATGTAGGTAGATATACAACTGGCAATAGGCTCACTCCTTATTCCATGATGGGACGTAGAACAGGCGGATCATGGAAGTGTACAACGCTTCTATGCCTGTCTATTTGGGGAAATACAGGCATGATGTTATGTAACGTAATGTAATTAAGGTACATATAGGCAGGTAAAGGCAACCGAATCGAGCCGAGGCGGTGTAACGACGTTACCGATAGGCGGTGGCAACAATAACGCGCACTATTTCGCGCACGCCACGCGCATGTAAAGGTAATTAATTACCTTCGTTAGCCACTAACAGCATTAATGAGGCATTCCTTGAATGTTAACATTGCAGCAACGGCTGGCATACAAATTGGGTTAGGAGCGTTTCGGAGTTCTCGACTTTACGACAATCGCTAATCAATCGCGATGCTCACGACGGTAGCGGAGCTGCGACAAAACAATCGAAAATATTAATTTCCTTAGTTGAGAAATTAAATTCTGCATTTTTTGAAATAACAGAGCAGCAAAGAAACAGGCAGCAATCACAAATGGTTCACTGCCTCTCAAAGTCGTCTGCAGCCTGCCTCCAACAGGACCGCTGGAAGGACAGGACCGCTCTTACTGTCAGTTAGTACATTAAGTATAAGAGGTGAACAAAAAAATATTAGCGTTAAACTAGTGACGTAACATCACGCCTGTAATCCCCGAAGGGAAGAGAGTGATGTACACTCCCACGTTTCACCAGTTACGTTTAAGAACCATGGAGTAGGCGGTGGGCCAATTGCTATACACCGAGCACAATTCCAGATTCCGAGTCACTACTAGAAATGCTAAATCAGAAAAATTTATTAGCACCCGACCCGGAATTTGAACCCAGGACCCCCCGATCGGCAGTCGCGCTTGCAACCGCTCGACCGACGAGGCAGTCACTCGTAAACAAGTGATCAGCTTCTAGCAACTGTTAGCGACATTAGACCGGGAAATAAAAGTTACTATGGCAGTAGTTGGTGTCTGTCCTAACGAAGTTTAACCGTTTATTTGGCTGTTGTTAACAATAAGGAATACCATTTTTACCGACCCTACCCAATAAATACCTATATGTAAATAATGCGATTTCTCTGTGTATTTTATTTCTTACAACATGCCTTTTGTAACATTTTTCTCACAGATTGTTATAAAAACAAATCTCAGTACCAACGACCGTATTAACCGACCGGGTCCTCTTTACCCAGCAGCAAAATCGCATTGTCTGGAAAGACCCCTAATTTGACCCACTTGTTTTAACAGTTATGTATGTGGCAGTTCGGTCTCGTAAAATAATCGTGACATAAAACATTTACATGCATACATTTCAATCCATCCTGCGGAAGTCAGGTTTGTGTATAACTTTCAAGTCCCGCTTGCGGGAGTCTGCGTAATTCTTCTATTTGTATAATGTTCAGAGTAACGTGCAATTAAAGAAACTGTCCCGACTTATTTTCAAAACATAATTATACGACAAGGGTTAGAATATTTTTGGTAATTTCATATACAGCTTCACTTTCACCATGTGAACGTAATTGCAAATTTTATTGACCGTTAAAGCATTCTCAAAACAAAACGAAAACTGTAAATCACATAAACATTTTATACACAAATCAATTCGTCGACAGTGCCATTTAACTTTGAGGTACACATGTGAAATGGGACATGATCGTCCCACGTCGGGAAAAAGATATCTTCTCTACTATTGCAAAGTGCAAAACAGCTCACCAAACCGCTTTTATCAAAATACTCAAGATACAAATTTCACGTAACATCACGTCTGTAATTCCCGAAGGGGTAGGCAGAGGAATGTAGTACACTCCCACGTTTCACCAGTTTCGTTTACGTCCCATGGAATAAATAGGTGGTGAGCCTAGTGCCATATACCGGACCTGGGTTTTGAACCCAGGACCTCTCGATCGGCAGTCGCGCTTACAACCACTCGATCAACGAGGCATTCAATTTTAGCTAATCTGTTTGCCAAACGTTTTCAAGTTACACTGGCTATTCCTAAAGTTAAATGATACACGCAAGGAAAAAATGTAAATATTCAAAGCTAAAATAAATAATCATTGAAATAAAATTAGCACATTCTAAGTCATCACCCTCCTGCCCTGTTCTTGATTGACCGCTTATTGTCTGACTGTCAGGTGACATGCATACGATAAATACATGATCGCATATCCATGGATGAAACATTGGTTTTAGTGTGACTACGCCGTTTCCGGGGGAATGTAATCTGTTACTTCGAAATGCCCAGTAATGTATGGGTATTATACCTATTTTTGTTTCAATTTAATTTATTCCCTAAATTTTCTATACCTACACAGTTTTATAAATGTATAAAAATAATCAAACGATTAATTGCAATTAATCGTTTTGCAAATTTAGATTGAAATTGCATTGCAATGCAAAAACAATACAAATTCTAACCAAGAAAATGCTATTAAAAGTTAATTCGCTAGCGGCCATTCAGTCAAAAGACGAGTATGTCTGACGATGCCCCCCGTGAAAGATTCTTGGCGATATGCATCGGGATTGGGCTACCGTATTTATATACAATCCGTGCCAGTCGATGTACGCACCGCACCAGCCAGCCAAGCGTGCCTTTTGCCGTCCGCGCGCCTCGCCGATACGCTCAACTGTCCAATACTGGCCGATACTTTACTTCTGCATACCGATCGCCGGTTATTTGCGTTATTGGAAATAATATGAATATCCCCGGGACGGATATTTCGCATTATAGTCGTCGGAATTCGAAAAACGATTCCCACAATTGTACGTAACCCGTTCATTGAAGCGCGCGGTGTTTTTGATTTTTCGCTTTTTATGAGAAACAGTTCAATATTGTATGTTACAATATCTTTCAAAACTGTCAATGAGCAATCCTAAGAGCACATACAGATAGATTGCACATATGCTCCACTCCGACATTGTCCGTACTTACTAATATAATAGTCAATCAGGTCATGTAAGGCGTAGACGGATTAATCAACTTTAATATAAGCTAAATTACTTGGACCACAAAAGATTATAAACAGAGAATAAAATTACATAGGTACTCAACGTAGTTAACAACTTGGTTGGCGGTTTTCAACGGTTTCATAGATTATGGATGCCGTTAAACGAAAAACGGCACCGCGTGTAAACCAAACGGCAAAGGTTCAATTTCAATCGACAAATAATTTACGTAACCCACTGTGTACGAAAATTAATCAGTTAGATTTTTGTTTCCCCACTTTACCGCACTTTTCTAGGCTTTTCTACGCAAATTTTAATTAAATCAGAGGTGAAGAATTATATAACAGATATTGCTAACAATATACTTGTTGACATATTTTTTAATTGACGGCCACCCTTCGAACATGCGAACAATGACCTTTGCATTTTTTATTCAACAATGAGAAGAGTGTAAGCAGAAAGTAGTAACAGAAACACAGACATGGTAATATAACGAACTCGGTAAACAGTGGCGCACTTCCACAAGCCGGTTGTTTAATTGAGACAGGAGAGTGAACAGTTTTACAAGTCAAAGCGCCCAATCAGGCGCATTCAAGTGTCGATGTCGCCCTTCCGCTGGGAGCCAACGTGTTTTGCCCGTGTTCTCGCGCCGAGGGGAAATTGACCGTCGCACGTGCTGCACGCGCCGCTCCTTCATACTAACAGGCGCGGAACGCTAGGGAAATTAGCCTTTATATAATCCATTCAAAGTCCCTAAACGATATAGGAAGCACCCGAATCACCCCCGTTGAACTTGCCAACATTTTCGAGTAACAAATAGTTGAGATGTATCAGATCGAACATACTTGGGCGTCACGTTTCTCTTCGCTTTCTCATTTCGCAAAATTTATAAAGAAATAGACCAAAAGATGTTTATATATTACATCATTGTAAGCTTTCTTTATTTCAATAACGTTTTCAAAATCTGAAACTTATCACCACATTTATTAAATTGTACTTAATTGTACTATTATATATTATATTATATATATTATAATATTATAGCTACAATGAAGTATTATATTCACAAAATGTACTCTTTATACAAAAATTTTATAATTCTTAATTTTAGGCTATAAAAAATACAAAATCCGTTTTCAAGTTGAACCTATCATTTGTTTTTGGAGAAAGCAATTTCGCGAGCAATGAGGGAGAGACATTAAAAACAGCGAACACAGCCCGGGGCGCGCCTTCATTCAATCTAGAATCAGCATTGTTTTTCCGATTGCAAGCTTGATTAAACCTGTCGACAGGTACAGAGGTAGCTGCAATCAGCCGTGGGATGGAGTCGCGAGGTCTCGGAGCCCCCGGGTCCCTCGAATAATGGAATCCTGCCTTAATCTTAGGGAACAATACCCGACCCTGCACGCGACGTTTTGCATACAATGACCCGTCGCGAATGAGTTCAGTTGGGGAAGAATGCGACAGTATTCTTTATTGGTTTCTTTAACATAAAACCAGGAATATACACATACATATGTATGGGGAGATATAGAATTGAAATTGAATTTAACGGAAAAATTTCAGAAGGAATAAACACAATAACGGCACAGTTAGAACTATTAAAACTGGCATAACTAAATTTCAAACGACATTCCACCGACAACTCACTCTAAATGACGGTATGTGTATCAGTTACATCATCGGAAAACATTTTGTTTGCGGTTAAAAGTGATTTCGTTTTTCCCGTCGATTTTTGAACTATCGGTGCACGAATATTGACCGATACGAAAGGTCTCCCCCACAACATATTGACAACGTGGTTTTTCATGTCAAAGCTTGGACACATGCAAATAGAATATTTATGTAACAAAAAAAAATACGCAAAACTTTCAAAATGAAGAACGCACAATGTGAAACACGACGATTCGAAAAAAAGCAAATCCCATTTACAAAACATGCAGTGGGTACCAAAAGCAATTATAAAACGAGAAAAGTATTAAAAACGTAACATCATGTCTGTAATCCCCGAAGGGGTAGGCAGAGGAGTGTAGTAAAACACTACCACATATCACAACTACATTTACATCCCATAGGAGGTGAACTTATTGCTATACACCGGGCACAGACCAGACTCTGAGTCACTACTAGAAATTCTAAATTAGAAAAATCCAATAGTACTCGACCCGGGATTTGAACCCAACACCTCCCGATGGGCAGTCGCGCTTGCAACCACTCAACCAACAAAGCAGTCAACTTTAATAAATGATTTTATAATTTTCATGCAATTTTTTCACTCATAATTGTACCACAAGTTTTATAAGGATTTCAGTACGCCTATCTATACTGAATATCAAATAATATTCAGTTATAATTGTTTATGATTGAAATTAACAATCAGATTAACTCTCAGTATTAGTGTTAGGCAATGTGAAAATATATATAAATTTAAAAGTGTATTTTTAATTGGTTTTTCTTTAAGGCTCTTTACACTCTATCACCAAATATTTTTTTAAATTTTAAATAAGGCTCTTTCACCATCTCAATTTATATTCCACCTTCGTAATATTGTCAATATGCCTTAATCAGGGTTCCATGGCTTTTGTCAGCTTTAATGTTATTATAAACACTGAATTGTAATTTTAATTTTCTTTAACTGTCTAACAAAACTTAGAGTAATTATATAAGGATTATATGTATATGATTATATACATATGTATTATGTTTCCCTTTAGAAGAAACATTATTTTGAACATGTTTTTATTCTAGGTAGATGGTTTTCTGTCAATCCACCTTAGAGTATAATTGTACCTGTCACATGATTGTGTGTGTGTGTGTGTGTTTGTTTGTGTGTTACATAAAGTGGTATATATGTCGCAGCCATCTAGTTAAATTAGCCAGCCAATTGGACGCCTAGGCCGTTCATTAAACGCCGGCATCCAATTAAATCACTAAGCCGATATTAAATTCATTCAACGTTTAACGACTTGACATATTGAAAGTTAGCCTGTTGGAAATGACTGATCAAGACTCAGGCAAGTGATTCTGATCTAACCTAACTTAACCTAACCTGAGCAATCACCAATATCTAATTTAACTAAATGAATACACGACATTTAGCCATCTGGTTAAACGTTGCGCACAATGGATTGGCTGGTTGTTATTCAGATATTTACCTGAATACCGGCATTTATTTTGCGGTCTAGGCTGTTAACTAAATTCCTGATTAAGCTAGTTGGTTGCGACATACACATAAATATACACACACACATATAAACAGAGACTGGCACATTACCCATTGGTCGGTTTTATTGAACTGATTACAAGTTAAATAAATATG
>DWEE01000948.1:0-14715 GCA_018245755.1 Parelbella macleannani | reverse complement strand
AACGCCAGTAAAAGGTTCTCTAAATTAGACTAACATAATCTAATTTAATGAAATTAGACAGCATTATCATTTATTGAAGATGAGGTTCATTTAATTAATATACATTTATATATTGTATATAAGTGTTTCATATACTTATTATATTAATATTACTTAATATTAATATATACATAGGGAGAAATTTCTTAAATGACTCATACAAAAACTGTTATGATGAATTATATTTTATTGTGACATTAACAAGCTTAGAAATTGAAGCTAGGTAATAATTATTAATTATTATAACAAAATATAGTTTTTCAGTATCTGAGCTATTTGGTCAAGACAGACGAAACTTAAAGTCCCGGTATCCCCATCCATTAGCACTCGCATATGATTATTTAGATATTTGGCACTCGCTGCATTTATCCTACCCCGTAACGGAACTGGACTGATGATGTATTAATGATAACAATTTCAATAAACGCACAGATTCCAATGTATTATTATATGTTCTTATAGTAGCAACATTAAAATATGAATAAAGCACTAAATGCATGCATTGCTCGTGTTGCACGCGTCCATTATCATCAGCTGTCGAGCCACGCGGCGATGCTCACGAGCGTCCTATTCGCTGTCGTTCCTAGAATCCGATGTTTTTATCGCAGAGAGCAATTCCTAGTCAATAATGCCGTTTGCAACATCCGTTCCTCAATGCAATTTGCACATCGAGAACCATATTCGATACAATACGAGTACTTACAAGTGATTCCGTACACTAGATGTACATATTTTTTAATTTTTCTATACCGTGCGTGATTAGATTTTAAGTAGTTACGTCTAAAAATTATGTTTTTGGTAAAGTAACAAAATCAATAATAGGTGTTTTACAAATTGAATATATGTTTTTTTCGCGTACCCGCAGTTGGCAAGCGTGGCGACCGGCGCCCTTATCCCTTCTCCTTCTCAGAAAATACATGTATCGAAAAGTGAACTGATGAAAGGTTCGATGATGATACATTTATTGGAAAACGAGAATAGTTAATGTTTTTTACTAAAGCGTGTAATAATGACTAAGCCGGTAAAAATATCGTGATTCAACCGTTGACCTGATTTGACGTGTATGTATTCTGTGTCATTTTGAAATGCGACTGCATGCCATGCGGGCACCGCACGCGGGTGATATGTGTTAAATGAGACGATTTTACAAAATACTACTCACACAACAGTTAACGCAGTGTTTGTTGTTTTATTTATTTAATAAACATTTTCCTTATAATTTGCACATGAGAAGTTCATGTTCATATTATCACTCCTGTGTAATTATTAAGATCTAAATGATGCGTAATCATAACATTTTGATTCGTAAGGCAGATTTGGTTTTCACCGTAATTTTATTCTAAAATATTCATTACATATTAATTGTGCCCAGGTCTATCACTTCTTAATAATTGAAATAATTTCTACAAATAGCATCTTTCCGAGTGTCAAAACCAATATTAACAGTAAATAGGTTTTTATCATGAAAAGATTGTTAAGTATATATTTGGTTGTCAACTACATCCGAGCTATTAGACAAAGATCAAGCTCTATACAAACATCTAGTGAAAGGCACACAACTAGAAGTCGTGATAGCTGTGTGCACGTGCATCTACACGTTGATTAAACACACATACAAAACTTCACGTCACACATTTACCGGCTAATTTCAGGTGCATCGCAGTCGTACTGCAAATAAGTGATCGTAACTGGCAATCGTTAAATACTTTTAAAAAATATGGTTCGTGTTAAAATATTAATACATACATCCAACAAATATAATTAAAACAAACCATTTTGAATTTCAGCCAATATTTGAAACCGTGCACTACCCTACAAATGTTTGTCACTCTTAAAGTATTTTATACATACTTAAGTCCGGTATCGGCAATTAGGAATATTCTTATGTTAAACAATGCTTTGGGATGGCCAAAAATTCTTATGAAAAAAAACGTGTGTTCCATTATTTCTTTCCGTTATTATCGGTTTTTCGATAAAGCGTCAGAAAGCATGAATTTTAAGCAACATCATTTTTTTTTGTTATCGTATAGTTATATCAAGTATTTTAAGTATTGAAATTATTAAATATTACGTTACCAAAACAAATAGTCTCTTTTTCATTATTCATTATAGAATGTAGAAAACATGTAATTTGTAGGTATAGTGAAATGACAATCGAACGTCGTAAAATACAGTTAATTCAAACGTTTTCATAGCATTACGTTGACTTGACAGGTATTTATAATATAAATCTTACATAACTGCCAAGGACATCGAGGACGGCTCCTGCGAGGCAAGTGCTCTTGAATAGTAACATAAAACTGATTACATGAACGTTTATTAACGTAATTCCACGTTTGAGATCATCTCCAAGTTCATTTAAACTTTATTAATAGAACGGACGTGACATGTGCCGTGCTGAACACAAAACGTTCCAATGTATTTTAAATAGAGTTATAGACTTTATATTGCATGATATAATATGAATGTAAGATTATCCTATGAATTAAGATAATGATAACGATGATGATATCAATCATCATATCCCCTCTCTAACTGTTATTCTAACCGTATCTCAAGGGATGTATCCCATAACTGGTGGAATTTGCAAGTTCTCTCTCTCCTCTAACTAAATACATCGTGAAGGAAGTGCATGCGTGATGTTATGTTTTAAGACAATTGTGTATATAATTATATGCTTTGCTATAAAATTAAACGTTTCTACAAGTGTATATTAATTATTCATTAGAAATAAACACATTCATGCCTTTATACGGTTATGGATTTATTGATTTTTATGGTGTTTATATAGTCACCGTATTTTATTGCATCGGTATACAGTGTAGAAATTAATGTTGAACATAATATTGTAAAATAGTTTACAAGGATATGCGTTAGAGCCATACATGAGTATATCTCCACCACACACATCAACCTACATTATATGTTGTTCGCAGTTCAAAAAACGAGAGGTCAACCACCCTTTTGAGAACCAGTTTCGTTTTGATAACGCGATTACCATAATATTGTTGTGATACGAAGTAACTTGTGTTAACTAACAGGCGTTTTATGTTTATCACTATTTTATGAACTGTAAATTACGGGCCTGACGAATATAAATAGGTGTTACGTGAACGAACGAGTGAACTGAAATATAAAACGTTCAGAGGACCGGAAAATAATGCCCGCGCGTGTCAATATTTGGTACCATTTATCAGTTTATTGTGTACATCAAACTGGTACCAGAGACATTTTGAATATGACTTGCGTATTTGGAAACGTTTTTTTTGCATTATTTACAATATTTTTTTTGAATTTTTATTTTTTAATAATACTTTTTGTTTGCAATTATTTTATTATTAATTTTGGTTTAGTTAGCAATGTATATTTTCGAAATGAAAACTTGTTTAGGCACGTTGGGCACTTTTGGGATAGGGAAAAAGCACTGAACTCTTAAGACCATCACGCTCATGTATACAAATGTGTATAATATTCGAGCTCTAATGTAAAAAAAAGTATAAACGTTGATATCTCAGTAATAAATCTCCTAATAACATACTATAGTACCATAATATAATATTATACATTCGTAATATACATATTTATAAATTTTCACTTCTGACGTGCAGACTTCGGAGACAGGACACCCTCATCAGTCAGCATCTGAACTTTGGGGCAAATAAATCAGTCTGAGTCTCCTTCGGCACCTGCATCTCATTTCATGATCAATGATTCAAAACAACATAAGTCTTCATTTTCTTGTACACCTACAGATCACTGACCTTGCTCAGCCAATCCCTGTTGATAACTCACCGTTGTTTGGTTTACAAGCCCATGCATCCAACACACTAGTCATTACAATGTCAAGACATCAAAAATTACTCTATATTTACGGGAATTAGCTTCTAAATTGCGCGATATCAGAGCATGGCGTATTATTCTCAAGGACAGCGCAGCGGTAATTATCGTAACAATCGTAAATTATCGTAACAAACGTTGCAACGCTTCGCTTTCTACAGCTATTACACAAAACTATTCAAATTATATGTATATGACTAGTATTATAAACTGTTTATTTATTATTCGCACGTGTAAACCGTTTAGCCGCGACTCATTACTGTCCCTTTGGGACGGGCTCAGTTCCAGGGGTACGTAAAGTTCCACAAGGTTACGTTGATTTGAGATATAGAAGGTTACTCTACTCTGAAGTGGATCCGTAGAGAAACTCATTACAAGCTGTTAGAAGTTTTGAAATCGTAATTAAAACGTCAGTGGTTAACAAATGTTACTTGAATAAAAATACACAGTATAGTGCAGAATTTTAATGTTTTCCCAAACATAAACTGTCTGTCATACGAGTATATATAAAACTAACAGTTAAGTAAACATGACAATCATAGTGTACCTTTCTCGAAGTTGCAGATGGTTCTGAGATCTGCAATACCATCAGTGTTAAGATACTTTCAATGTTCATTATTTATTTATAATAATAAGTGGTTGCATAATACTGATTCATTTGGAAACCTCGTTCCAAGTCACTGTCTCATTTACAGGGGTTTCTGCTGTTACGATTTAAGTTGTCTTTGAACCCACCCAAATTGTACAACCCATTTATCAGTGTCGATGACCTGGTACCATCAAGGTAACCCACATACCTGGCTACGTCTATTATAAAACCTCCAGTGTATTAAAAGGTGTACGTCATTTTCCTCTCATTTATAAATTAACCGCAATTGCCAGCACGCACCACGTCCTCTTCAAACGAGAAAGTTGTAAAGTACAAGTTCACACGAATCAATCTTATTCGTTACGAAATGGGCACAAATGGCCATGTCTAAATTGACGATCACAGAAGACGTTTACAAGTATATTTTGATTTTGGTCGTGAGAATTTTGTGCATTATCGCCAACTATGTTGCATGAGAAAGACTGTTTTAATGGTTTGAGCTATATCCTTTTACTTCAAGATGCTGGGGTTGTAATCCTAGTATACATTTCTGAACGCTGTTTTGCTGTAAAGCGAAGGAAAATAGCATATGGAAAACATATGGAAAGTACACGGTAATGGTCTCGAAAGCGTATGAAGTCTGCCAAAAAGCACTTGGCAAGCGCAACAGATTATGTCCTTAACGCTTCTCATTCCGAGAGCAGATCTATGTCACAAGATAAAATGCTCTTTGTTCTCTCGGTATGTTTTATTAATCAGTGGTACAGCGTCAAAACGGTTCGCCCTGCAATAATCACTTTCCTGGCCACTTTAACTATGAAGCAAATAATATTAAAACAATTTGTGTTTCATTGTGAGGACTGTGTTTGTCAGCTCAGATACTATTTTTATCATCACCACAATTCAAGCACTCGGGCTTTTATCATCTCATCACCAGTTAGGTTTACCTGCGATATGTCAAATAATTGGAAACGAAAGAATCAAATTCGTTGGATATTGCATTTCTTCTATAGAATATTACAGTTTAGGTAGTTTGTTGACACTTTTTTTGTTACGACAGTGTAGCAAAAGGCAGTGTGGACAGTATTCACGAGCGGCCATTGAGTGATTTTCGTTTTGTACTTCAGCGTGTCGCGGTTCGATGACTCCACGACGTATTCCGATGCGGGCTGTTTGCGTCAGTTGCGCGCCACTCGACTGACAATTTAGGGATTTTTTTTGTGCCAATGACATTTTAATGCTACCCACTTATTTATTTTCAATTGCGAATCGGCCTTCTCTTTTTTAATTTACTCATACCCGAAGTCAAAATAAATTTATACAGTCATCAGTGAGTATCTATGTAGGTATAAGACTAAGTAATAAGTATTTATAAGACGAACTCGTAAGGTGGCTTTGTAGTACAAATCATAAATAAATATTTAATAAATAGCAAATGTAACATTTCATATCTTAATACTTTTTTATCTGCAAATCTCTTTAAGTCAGAGCAGGATAGAAGATAGTTTTTCCAGCTATTTGAGACAACTTAGAATATGTAAATATGTACATGTTTCTAATCGATAAGTAAAGGGTTTCTAATAGACAATTTATCTTAACGAATGTTTTACATTATGATTTCATCACTATAATGGTTTTGATTATTCAAATTAAAGATTGGGTGTGAGGTCGTAGCTAAAAAGCCTAAAAATGATAAAAAGGTGCCATGTTGTGCCGTTGTGGGTGCAGAAAGCGTAAAGTCGACACCAATATTTTCCTTTCAGTTTCAAGTCACCTCACCAGCTATCATTTTATTTATTATTCTCTTTTATTATTCACTTATTTACATTCAGCTCTGACACTTTTTTACACACACGGAATAGGTATATAAAGTATATAACGGTGAACCTTGAAAACCTCTATAGCCTATAAACCTTCAAAGTTGTTATATGCCAGTTGTTTCCAGACTCGACGTACTTAATTAATATCGATGCATATTAAAGTAATAAATCATATTCATAATCTTATTGACGTTTCTGTCCATTTTCCAATATTAATCGCTAGAAAAGTTAATACCTACATGACTCATTTGAATATATTTATTATGTGCGGTAACAAACAAGCATATTATATAATATATTTTTCTTTTGTTACCATACTTATAAGACTGTAAAGTTTACACATGTGTGTGAAGCCATGCATATGTGTGTCTTTGTATACACGTGATCTATAATTTAAATCGCCAAAGCAGCCAATTTTTTCCCCTTCATATACGCGATACAAGTAGAACGCTAAATTAGTTACACTTGCTACAATATAGGTAGTAGTGGAACAATATTTATGTAGATAAATATAATAGTACACATGCTTACCGCTTAAAAATCGCAGAATCAACCCGATTGTAAATACTCTGTAGCCTATCTCAAATGGGATAAAACTTTTACCTGATATGCGCTAAAGATAGGTCTGACCGTGAGGACTCATTTGGATTACATTGTAACGTAGTCCTATCTTTCTATCGGGTACAAATGCAAACACAACTGTTTAATACCGTATATTTATATTGAAATTATTAATAATGGTCAGGAACTGTGCTGTTGCATAATCTGTGGTTTCAATAAAAAATAAACAAATTGCGTAGCCAAAGTAGTAAATGAAAACACTCGTATTGCTGAGCGATGTTTATTATTTCTTATGTAGAAAATTTCACGAGTCAAAAACAATCTTGTTGTTATTTAAGAAAACAACACGGCATCGACGTTAAACACGCTCACAAATTGGCCAACAGACCGCAGGCCTTCAATATACAATACGGCAATCAGGCAATCGTTTTCATTAACGAAGCACCGGCTCTTAGCGTAAGAACAATCGCGGGGCAAAACAGGGGAAAATCAGCCAAGGAAACAATGATTAATCTTATCTGCATTGAGAAAGTAAACTGTTCGTAATTGACGCTTAATGAGGTAAATGGAAACTCCGTCTGCAAATCTACTTAGACGTTGATGGCTCGATCATACCTATGCACGTGGATAGTACCTACATATACCACATTACCAAACGCGAAAACAATGAATATTCATCGAAACTACTCGTATTTCACTATGAACCATGTTGTTATTTCGTCAATATGGTGGTCGATATTACAAGTATGTCATAGTAGATGGGCTCATTGCCCTCGATATTTCGTTAAACCTGTTACACGCCGATAACTGTGGGATTTCTTATTTATATAGTATTGTATTAAAGGGGTAATGAAGGAGGGCTTAACACTCTAAATAGCACTTTCCACTAGCCGACCTGAGGAATGTTCCCATAACTTTGTAAATATAGCATTTTCAATTAACCCGTCCACTCCAAGAACTAATAATAATCCCTCCCGGATAGGTGGTATAAAGTGTAGGAAAAACATGTTATTCCAACAAATTTGGTTCTACCTGAGTTATTATTCGAAAAAACCGTAGAAATATGGGTTATAACTTTAAGAATATTCAAATAAATAATTGTAGCAATATTTATGTTTTAAAAATAGAACATGTTATATTATTACATCGCTACGCCAGTCCTCTTGCAAGGAGAGCACAGGATCCCAAATATTCCCTGATGTGACTGTAGTCCTGGCGCGGTTAGTGTTTGTCGAGACCTGACGTTTTTAAATTTATATTTGAAAGTTCATTCATTATCATACATTCTGTCATATAAATAGGCTAATGGATCACAACTATATGAACAAGTAAGGTTAAGGCTTTCCGTAGATTGCATCGGAGAATGAATGCTAGGCTCATGTTTTCTCATTACGATTAGCTATGTGATAACACTAGATGACAGGCTAACGAGGTTACACTGTATTGTAGGCGACCTCCTTTACTGTGTTTTGTTCTTGCACAACCTATCTCGTGATTATGACACAAGATGTGGGAACCGGCTCTGCTTCGTGGAAATCTGCCTGAAATAAAAAGGTGAGACTGCATATAAAATGTAAAAATTACTATCATAATAAAGTATATTGATTTTTAGCTTGGACAATCTTCGCAATTTTGTATTCTAAATAAGATGGCCCCTTACAGGCGAGATGTCGTTTTGAAGAGTTGCGATAACCACTTCAGTTAAAGTGGACTTCGTCATCTGACACATTTTATTGATGATAAGAGTACTAGCAATATTGCGCTTATAGTACTCTTATATTTATGTATATCTAAGTACTAATATATACAAATCTTTCTCCATACGCACACTTAAAGTTACGACTATAAATAACAATGTGTATTCGATTTACCTTGAATAGGACAGACATTAAAATGAAGTGATTGCAACAGTAAGAAATATTAACTGTATTAAACTTGCACCGACAGTCCTATCCCTGTAATATTGTTACTAATTAATGTTAACTTGAGTTTAAATACTAATTAGTTATTATTACCATAAATACTAATAGACATTAGCTATCTTATATCGGGAGTTCGAGGTCTACTTAATTATAATCCAGGTCGGTTGCAGAGGTCTGGACGACGGCAACGACTTGTGATAGCTGCCAAGTCGTTTGGTACTAACATCACTTAAAAAAATTCGTTGGATGATTTTTATAAGACCTTGTGATTGATTAATTGGACGAAAAAAACTGAATAGGTGAACATCGTTCTAAATCACTGTGAACGCGTGCTCTTTAGAATGTTTCTAAAACGAAGTTTCTTTTAATCGATTTAGATAACTGGTTTCTATGACAGTGTAAAATTATCAACGAATCTTTTACAACTTTGCTTTTATATAAGTTGATGTTTCAATGTGTCATTTTAATAAATAAAATCCGGACGTTTACTTGACAAAAAGAGAAAAATACTGTGAATTTTATCCGAGATCTGCAACTGTCTGAAACATGCTCTGAAAATTTCTTTAAAGTTCAGTCCTTCTGGGAAATGAATAAGAATATCTCACTTTTAAAAATAATGCATCGCTCTTACACTACTTTAGTCCTTTGAAGGTTTGTGTAAGACTTTTCTTTGTTTAAATATTTTTAGTTGTTTAATTTGTTTTTAAAGTAATTTAGACATAATTTCTTATATTGCTTTTAATTGTAATTATGAGCATTAACAGACTTCAACCACATCCTTTTAACACGTATATGTTTTAAACAGAAATCAATATAGCCGCATGTGTAATTAAACAAACTTCTAATGTAGGTTTTTGATATATATTGATTTCTTAACGGATATATTGCAGCGAAAGTTCACGACGAACCGCAAAAGGCAAGAAAAACAATAAACTCAGTTACCTGACCTTGATATAAACAGTGATATTACACACTAAGTATTACATTTTTTTTCCGCTTACAGTTGTATATTTTCCCACGATCAGGTATACCGCAATCTTATCAGAGAAAACATCTGATAACGATCTGCTCGCTCGCCCGTGCACAACATCCGCTATGGAAGTCATGAACACGGCGTTTACTGAAAAGCGTACCTATAGTATTGTTTGGCGTATGACATAAACACCCAAATGTAACTTCTGTCCTATTAAAATGTGGGTTTACTAAGTGTTAGTGATAAGAGAGATCTGTGAGGAGTATGGCTTGTTGGCGCCGGTAGAACCGTATCAATATCGTGCCATTAGTTTTTGCTAGTTTTGCATGACTTTTCACTGCATTTACCTTTAATAGATACCACTTAAAGTAAACTTAGTTTTTTTCCCACTAAATTGAATGCATCCTCATTATAGCATAGTAAGGTTTTTTTCAAGAACAGATGCGCGGAAAATAACGGTTCTTATAACATTAAGGTCTAAGATAGAAAGGGCAATTACAACATGGACATAAAACCGTTTCAAGTTACTTCCTTCTCAATTATGAAAGATCCAGAACTACTCAGTACATTAGCTATTTTATGGTTCATAAAATCTTGAGCGCCATGCAGTGTGCTGGAACTCCGATGCAGCTAATGCTTTCACTGGATTGTTTTGCTGTAATATTTTATTGTTATTTATTGTAACTGAGTATTAAACTACGTTTAATGTCGATGTCTTACTATTATATACGTAACATCAAGTACGAGAAAGGTCGCTCACTATGATATTTGCAGGTGCATTTATTCTTATATGCAAATTCAAAACTCCGAACAATTAGTCAATTATAAAGCTGTGTGCACATAACATTTATAAATGGGCAGTTTTAAATCTTACTACAATCTTTTTATATTTAGTACGTGAGCCGACAGCAAATTCGCAAAACTTATTAAACGCTTTTCACAGTTTCGCGATCACGGAACAATAATGATAACGTGATAACAAACTCTTGACAACACTTAAAATGATAATTGGTCCTTCAAGGTTCTTGAATAGCGCTTTGGTACTAATAACGACCCGTTTATACTGGAGCAGTCGTATAAACAGAAATATCAAATTAATATTTTTTTTATCATTATTAATGAAAACTACCTCACCAATGATATCAGATCTGTAATTCTATGGTTATGATGGAATTTACTTTATACTGTGGGAATCCGTGTACAATAATGAGATAGTTAATAAGCAATTAGGGATGGAATACCGCATGCACCGCCATTATGCTGTTGTTAATTAAGTTACAACTTTGACGGAATGAAGGTTGTTGTATAACAAGATATAAAGTATATTAGGACAACTACAATAGAAGTCCTGCATTTTATTTATTATATGGTAACACTAATTTAAAGATCAATACAGCTTTGCTGATACTAGATTTACAAATATTTTGTATAACAGGTATTGATTGTACGTAAATATGGGACATATGGGCAATATGGATCAGGACAACTACCAACAGAAATCCTAGACTTTATTTATAATGTGGTTACACTAATATATTAATTAATAACGCGTCGCTCATTCTAGATTTACAAACTTGTTGTATAACAGGTATAATATTAGATTATGCAATATTATCAACGGAGCGAACATAAACACATACAAAGACAACTACTTACATAGAAAGAAAGTTCTAGTTTTTTTCGTAAGATTACATTAATTTAAAATTTAATGCCTTGCCATTTTTACATTCAAATAAATCATTTTAAAATGCAGTTTTGTTGAATATAAATAATCTTTTAATTAAATACGCTTCTTTTTTAAATAATGTTTTCCAATTATTCATAAACTTTTAGGATAGGATAGGATAGGATAGGATAGGATAGGATAGGATAGGAGTTATTGCTAACAATAGAAGAAAAACAGGTGACAACAATAACAAAATACGATACATGTGTTTCAATTCAATAATGTGTTTTATTCTACATAAATATTTCATATTTTTAACTATTTAATTACATAATTATATGTAGGTATAGAATACATTTACATTGATTTTTGATCTTTAGTATACCATGAAATCTATTACATTATTATTGTTATCGTATTAGTGGCTATCAGCTTTTACATATATGTATGCGAATTGGAAAGTGAGGAATTCGGTGGCTTCAGTAAATTGAAAGTCTTGTGCATTTATAACCGACATAATTATTATTGCTTGCAATATCTTTTTTTGTCTATTTTATTTCAAATTAACATTCTATAACAAGCTATTAAAGACATCCGAATATCGGAACCTATTACCCAGGGTTCAGCCGAGGGAAGAAATATCTGCACGGTTCTTACCTATATCTATTTCTGTAAGTAAGCAATAGTGAGCTCATCGTTGTTTTACACTTACTGCGTGTGAAAATCCAGATACTGTCAATTAAATCTTCAAAGATCTTCAATTATCTACATGAATATAATTTGATGACTGATTTATTAAGTTCACGTACCGCTGAAATCTTTTCACACAAGACATGTATATGTATGTATATAGTATAAGTATATAGTATTATAAGTATTATATTATAAGTATATAGTATTATGTATGTATAGCCTTATCACTGCCTTTTTATTTTATTATTAATATATATTAAATTATATGAAGATATTTTAATACAATTAGTTTCCGTAACATTGAAGTATATATACTTTCTGGTTACGATGTTTACAGTGGAAATTTCCTATGGTCTTGTTTTGAAACAATGTAATCGCGTCGTCGCATGTGTAAACAGACCAATTACACTGGTCTCGTTTGTGCTGCACGTGTACCGTTTCCTCGGTCGCGTACCACTGTGCCTGTAACCGGGTCTCGGGTAGAAGTAGAGCTAGAGCTTCGAGGTGGAGATAGTGGAGGTGTTAAAGGAAGCTGTGCTGATCCATGCAACAATATTTAGAAAGGCGGTCGTGCGAGCGACGCTCATGAACGGGTGTTGGCTTGAGACGGATTTTGCAACGATTACTGACAGCACACGTGTTAGCAATGTCGCTAAGCAACTGTGTCTTTGTAAAAAAAAATTTATGTACCGAATGAAAATAATATATATTATTGTAAACAATATAATATTATATTCATTCCTCGTATTTTCTTCTACCGCTGATATTTGTTGTGCTCCAGTTCAATACGCGCGAGGCCAAATTTAAATGTTACATCTTCCAGATTCCTTGTGTTAAAAGTTAACGTTAAAAAATGGAATAGTAATGTATGACAAACATGGACAGTATTTTCGAATTTTATTTTCGCTGTGACCAGTATTGTGAGTGAGAGAATACTTTACCAATAAAACTATGTTAGGTTTCACAAGAGAGTTTAATTTAATTTAAAGTAAAAAGAAATAAAATAATATTTATAATACCTTTATTTATTTATATGATGTTTATTTTTATGAGAATTGAGATAAAACGAGGACAGTGCAGAGGTCTTGTAGTCATCGATTAAACGATGTATAAATGTTAAATAAAGTTAAAATAGTAAGTTAGTTACAGAAATCCAAGTATAAAGTAAGTACCACTAATTAATATCGACTATAAATTCACATAGATTTAGCCAAAGATACTAAACTGTTAAGCATCAATAGCGAACGGAGTCCTAATAAAATACGCAAATTGATTGTAATAGATGCATTAACATGACGGTGTCCAATATCAACAATCCAGCCCACCTTGTATACCCTAGTCTTACTCTCTGCGGATAAACGACTAAGTTTCTCTTAACTATCGACATAACAATTAAAAATATATTGGATGCTTTCAAAATATACCTTTTAAGAGATAAGCTTTAATAATAGTGTCGTTTTGTAGTTATTGTTCCTAGTATGTTGTTATGGCAAAAGTTTCGACCGGCATTTTAGAATTCGCAAGACAATTAAGATATATTTATAATATAATATTCATACCAATCCCCAAATAGTCGAATAGCGTGTTAAAGACTGTATGATATTAAATAGTCAAGCCACTTTTTATACATATACCATATAAACATCAAGTACAAATTAATTTTCACAATTTATTACATGCCTACATAGTGGCATTTAATGATTTATTTAAATGGATAATTCAAAGGAGAGGAGATGAACCGTGTCCAATGATGGAAAGATAGAACAGCTTATGTTAGTAAATTTAAGTATCAATCGCATTATATGGTTCTTAATCTTTTTTTGTAATTTTACGTGTAACACGCCATTTCCCTCGAAGTTACAGAAAAAAGTGCATTGGAGTTACCAATAAAAAAAACCAGCGTTGAAATGCTTAATGATTCGACTAGTCACATGCTTGCTAGACACACGCTTGCTGGACACATGCATGCTAGTCATACGTTTGCTAGTTACACGCTTGCTAGACACACGCTTGCTAGACAAACGCTCGCTAGACATAACTTCGTTAGGCACACTTCAATGTAACTAGCCCTTAACAATTACAGATCCACTTTACATTTAATTGGTATATTATTTTGTTAAATTCAAATGAATAATATTTACATTAATGCAACTAAAATGTCGTTTGGTACCGTACCGTTTGGCGGTACGAATACGAATCGCATTACAATGACGTCAGGTTTTGGACAAGAACCAATACCGTTGCGTAGAATGTAGCCGTCCGAGACAATTTCGTGTCACATAAAGTTGTCTCCCTTGACGGCGTTTCGCATACGACATGTGTATCCGGTTATACCGTTATCCTTTTTTTTCTACGTACTAATAATAACTGTACGTATTAAATTTTGTATTACATATATCTAGTACTTTTCCGATGTATACACAGGTATGAGAATTGTTTTATTTAAACCATCGAAATCGAAATATTCAGCTTTAAAATATAAATTAATTATTATTCTAACAGTTATAAATTGATTCGTCTTCGACAAGCTTTGCGTTTGTGCCGCTAAATATGTAAAAATAAGTAGGTATAGCAAATTTATGTGGGATGGAAATAAAAGACCGATGGCTTCTAAT
>DWEE01000947.1:0-14715 GCA_018245755.1 Parelbella macleannani | reverse complement strand
TGTATGGCAATAGACTCACCACCTATTCCATGGGACTTAAACGTAACTGGTCAGAACGTGGGAGTATAGGTACTATACTCATCTGCGTACCCCTTCGGGAATTACAGGCGTGATGTTACGTTTGTTACGATATGTGTTAAAAAAAAACTATATGTGTGCATGTACAAAATAAATTCGTGCAGTCGACAACCCTAGCTCCTCTCGTTCATTAGAGGAGATCGCACGTCCGTATCGACCCTAGCGAGTGTAGTCTTTCATCTCGCCGCTGTCCCTGTAGCGTGCTAGACTTGCACCGCGACTCGGCTTTTGTTTTTTATATCAAGCATACAATGCAAAGCTATTATTATATATTACTATTATAATATCCTCTCGTCATGTCCTGTCCTTTATAGGGTAGACAGAAAGCACATAATGCCAAATTTAACAATGATCTTTTTTATTAAGGACCTCTATATTAAACAAATATCTTTTATCTCCGCCCTGCTACTTTTAAAAGTTATGTTTTTTCAAACTTTCAATACAGATAGCAAAATGAAAACTCAAATTTAAAATAGCCTCAATGTCGATCATCACCTTCAAGTGGAATAGATGAAGAGCGTCACAGAGAGAAGAAACGAAATGGTATCAAAAAAGCGGACACTAAATGGAATCAAAAGAAACTCGAGAAGACTCTTGCTGAAGTACTCATGGGCGATGTAGAGTTCGTCAGGCGAGGTATGAGACACGTAAAATTCGTCAAGCAAATAATTTTAGCAATTATTTATAATTATATTATAATAATGACACCGCTAAATGAATACAGCAAATATTATACGAAACGTAAATACATAATAAGTTCAAATCCACAAGTGACGTTACCCATTCCCACCTACCTATTAAACAACATCCTACTCAACATAATCCAAATCACCTAAGTAGTGACCTAGCAAAACATCGTTTTCGGTACGCGAACGCACCTGAGCCGCAGAGAGCCAGCAGTCCTTAGATGCACTTTATTGCAAGCGGGTTGCATTAACGTCGATACTATAGATTCTATAGTATAGAAGCTCTTTAACAAGCATCGCATATGCCAATGTGCGTCGGGCGCAGATTGGCAGTTGCATGGAGGGCGGGGCGCCTTAAAGGATACAGGGTTGTGTCAACTCATTCTCTTGTCGACGCAGGGTTGGCACAAATGAGAAATATTATTATTTTTATTACGTCAGGTTTGTGAGGATGGATTATGTATGGAGTATTTCGTGCTCTGTGTCTACCTGTAAGCGATCTGGCGTGATATAAAAATGATTATTATTTTCAATAATAGTTACAGTACTGATTATAATACACAAGGTTAAATTATGTAGCAGATTTACTATTGTATCTATCGTATTTTTGGGCTGTATAATATTTATTATGTTCGCATACGAGCAGGTCAGGTGCTCTCTGTAGGTATATCCCGTAAGAAACCTGGCGTGTTAATACAATACCATTAATATTATACTGTGTTCTTCGTAATACATATCTAATTTTTAACATACATAATACCTATTTATGACCGATAAATACCTATTTTTGGTAAACAACTTTTTCATCCGAGTGACAACCCTATGACAAAGTGATCGGCGGCAGAATCGTTGCAGTGAATGTTGCACCGTCAGCGGAGCGCCGCGGAGCCCTACGGGGCATCAAATGCACTTATCTCTACACTTAAAGACAATCTGCATTCTGCATGTATACCTACATGCAGGTACTATGACATCGTCCTTAAACGTACATTCTTGATATATATAATGATACATATATTTTACAATTAAATGTCTCGTAAGTATTTATACAGATGATACAGACATTCGATACTCTATATGACGAATTCCTTCTCTATACAATTAAAAATAACTTGCAGTATTTTAAAATGAACAATCATATATTGACCTCACTTTTGCCTCTAAAAAAACAGTTGTAAAAGTGTTTTATCTTTAAACGTAACGAACCGAACACACTGGCATAAATAAATGAATACATATAAGATCCTAACCAATTTGCTTGCAAGGACTTAATCCTGTCGCGGGCCGTGTCCCGGTTGTGTGTTTAAGGGTAGAATTCAAATACCACAGTTGACACAGCCACCTGAAGGAACGGGCGTATGCCCGGGAATACGGTAGCCGGATTTGTAATTTTTGGTTTTTTTTTCGACCCGTCGTGTTTTTGTTTTCGCAGGGTATCGGTAGGTGTAGTGATGTGACAATATCGGTAAATTGTCTCTACATTTCATACTGTCTCTACACTACGAAGCATCTCTACATTTCGAAGAATCGCAACATTTCAATGTCTTTACACTTCAGTGTCTCTACATTTCTCATTATTGTTTTTGTTGCATGTTTCTAATTCTAGATTTTTAATATCCAACCAGTGATGATAGCTTTCTTTTTTTTATATATAGATAATTTAAACTTTTAACGAACTTTTGACTTCTAATGCTAAGATCTGTGATAATATCATCAACTCTTTCGTTCCTCGATTTGGGGAGTATGAATTAATTTAATAATGGACGTTATATCGATAATACCAACTGAACACTCGTATCTTTGACGGACGAAACGCAAAACAAAAAATCACACGTCGTACACAAAAAAAAACCAAAAATTGTCGAAATGCTCAGCAACAGTCAGTATTCTGTTTGTTTAGGCTCCACTTGAGCTGATACCGAGCGACTTACGAGAGGGGCATCTCCTGTGAATTCTTTCCAGTATTATAATTATGTTGGACGTGCAGGTATCAGTTGGCGAAGTGGTCAATGGTTAAGTGGCACTGCTTGGAAATATGTTACATCAGGTTCGACGTCTGAGCAAGGGAATATTGCTGCATATGTGTTTCACTGTATTATAAACACACATATGTATGTATATGTATATGTATGGATGTGGATGTGTTGGTATATACGTATACATACACCTACCTACATATGTTTTTTTGTATGAATGTATGTCATATTGTTAGGCAATATTAATTTAAATTACAATTATCTACGTAAGTTTTATACCTGTTTATATAGTTTGTGTTATGTTAAAAATCATTTTCAATGTTATTTTGTACTGTATTATTTTTGTATGGTTTTTATTTCTGTGATTGTTCACAAGTACTCGGCTACTCAGGACCCGGTCCTGCAGACCTCGTATACGGTCAATCATACAATTGATCTCTCTGATATAATGACCAATTTTCTGCGAATTTAATAAACCAACATAAGCAACTCTTTAGACATTTGTCTTAAAAACATTAGGAAGCACTACTATGAAGAACTATGATGTGATTTCCGAATTTATATGAGAGTTATTTCATCCGTCCTTAAGGAATCGCTGAGTCATCAGAATAATCTTTAATCACGTACATGTAGGACAGGGACAATTTAAACGTAATGTGCTAAGCCCATTTGTGGGGAAGTATTCACCCAACACAAGAGCATCATCTATTAGAGGCCTTGATATATTATGTACGTCATCAACGAGTTTACAAAAGGTTTTCTCGTAAGTATACAAAAGAGTTTAAGGCTATGCCACCAGCACTGGAAGATACCGAGCGTCACAGAGCGTTATGTTATCATAGTCATTCCAGATATTATACTAGTAAAACTGAAACTAACAGTCCTATTCGAAGTCGGAATCAGACGTCTCCGGGCGCTAGTGGTCATTCTTACTGCTGCATGGCAGTTGCTGATATCTTCACATGCAAAAAATACCCTCGACACTAACATCGATATCCCGATGCCAAATGCCGGCTACCTACAACACATTCACCGACAAACATGCACACATACATGGTATATATATGTATCTATAATTAAATACACAAATTTGTCCGTACGTCGCTTGTTGTCGCATTTGATCGATAGATCGAAAACATTTTTTTTGTTTTCATCGTGTGTGTATGGCCTCGGGACCCGCGTATCATGGTACAAGACAATAAATGAAAGCGATTATTAACAGCGGGTGTCAGTTGCTTGCTTATGGAATCTTTGTACAAAGGATATTAAAATGATTGACGCCGAAAATGCTTGTGTCTTATCGTGGTGAAATTCCTTGAACCGTGTTTTATCGACAAGAAACTCTAACACGACTAGCAGTCTATGAAGTATCCCAAAACCATCTTTATATTACTTCTGATGTTAGCAGGCTTCAGATGTCGGAAAATACACAACTCAGGTGTCAGGCGTATCTACGCGTCAATCACTATTGTTAGGTTTTTAGTCCTAATCAAACCGCGATGTAGCGGTTATTACTATTATTGTTATTACATTATCACGCCCTGTCCTTTACGGGGTGAACCGACGTCTATAAGGCAAACGCATGCCTAACAAATCTAACGTGCTTCTGTAAGTTTTAAATGAACACATTTGTTTTTGTTTCTTAGGACCTAATAATACTTTAGATGTTATTTTACTCGTCGCTGTTCAGTGTGCGGCATACAGCGCACTGGCCCGCTATCTCCTGCATCTTGAGTCAGGCTCGAGCCTACGTGTGTGGGATCTGATCCTCGCGACACAATATCATTTATCACGGCATCGATTTGGAGAAATTTGCCTTTTTTTTGTGGCGAGCTAAAGAGGGACTTTGATTTTACGATATTAACCCGTTTTTCAGGTTATTTGCGTGTGTCGGTTCCGGTGTTTGTGAACACATCGTCACATATATTATACCTATATTGACCATTACAGGCCTTCAAATTCGAACATAAAACTGATGATACGTCGAGGGAGTACTACTGCTACGCTAATGCATGCAGCAATGGAGCTGGTACTGACCTGGTTGTGGTAGTGCGCGAGGGGGTGATGCGGCACGTGCCGCATCGCCGGGTGCAACATCTCACCCCCGGTGCTACTGCCCTCTACCGCCTGCGGACAAACGCCAAACATCCAATTACTTTGCACTAAAGAAGTTACTTATCAAAGAAGCTAAATATTCTTCTTCATAAATCAGTCTACAGTCTTAATACTACTGGAGATATATGGATCTTTTTTACATTACGCAAACCTAAAAATACTGAGCTGTATAAAATAAATTTACCCCCCGTTAATACGGGTAGGGGTCGGGTTAACTGTACCTACATTTTGATCACGTTACATTTGTGTACACTATCGCTTTCTCATATAGAACAAGGTGTTGCTAACAGAAATAACTGAGACCATAGAAGAATTGTATTAAATTTCTTGTAATAAACTATTGTACACGCAAATTTTTATAGTTTATACTTGCCTATTGGATGCACTAAAAATACTTTAACATTCCGGTACGAATAGGATTAGCTTATCCAGTTCCTCGTCCCTTTAAACATGCTTTAAAAGTTCTTTTGTCCTATATCTCACCTGAGGCTGTTCATCCTTCTGCTCCGCGTCGTCGCCTAGCTCCACCAGTTGGAGCGCCTCCTCCAGCAGGTCGAACCGGGACTCCTCGCTGTTGACCAAATCGCGGGGCAACTCACCCTGGATTACGTACTCGCCTAGAGACAAAGAAACGGGTTGAATGAAAAATTTTTGTAAAGGACTTGTAAATTTTACATTGGCTCTGTAGGGATCTGCACATGGTCGGATTTAAGACGATGTGGTTTCCATCAGACCTAATTTATATCATATATATCAAACAAAATGTAGACAGTACAAGTACACACGCTCTAATCCGTACTGGAACAGTGTTGTGGAGCAAGCCCTGGAAACTCTTACACACTGAGATACAGCAGAAGTAGCGATCAACACTGTGTGAGCTAATGGCTGTATGAGCTGATGGCCTAATACTTACAATCCTACCACACTATTGCACGCTCCATTAATATGATTTATGATTGGCATTTACGAAGCACCAAAAAAAAAAAGTGCACTGCCAAAAGCGGGAGATGACGATTTTTTTTAATCCCCAAGCGCCAACAAAACTATTAATAATGAATAATCCGCAGAATCTATCACAAAAGCCTTTAAGATGTTGTAAATCATTCGGCTTCTGTTCCGACCGCTGGACTGATGGCGGGAGGCAAAAAATCAGCAACCCTTTGACTATTTAACAGTCAGACACAGATAACGAGCGTGTCGGTCAACCATTGCTAATTTTACTGTACAATCGTTTCCTAGTACGGGAAAAACGGTACCGCCATACCTTTTTATTTACTTTAAAAGTATATTATTAGTTTTATTAATTTATAAGCCGTTTGGTTATCCCAACACAGACTGCATGCCGCCATGGCGCTGCTTCAATGCCAATATTAATAATTAAAAAAAAAGTAAAAAGTTGACTGCCGAACGGTTGCAAGCACGACTGCCGATCGGCAGGTCCTGGGTTCAAATCCCGGGTCGGGTACTGCTGGATTTTTCTAATTTAGAATTTCTAGTAGTGACTCGGAGTCTGGATAAGTGCCCGGTGTATGGCAATAGGCTCACCACCGATTTCATGGGACTTAAAGGTAACTGGTGAAACGTGGGGGTGTAGTACACCTTCTGCCTACCCCTTTGGGGATTACAGGCGTAATGTTACGTTATAACTAATAATATAAATATAAAAAAATAATAAATATAATAAAGTATAAAAGTATACTGACCTTCGCAAATTCCATCGTTGTCATAGATAATTGAATTGACAAGCGTCTAGTAATACTTTGGAGAAAGTGTGTTTAGGGACGTTTAGGTAAACACGATCGTATTATTAGTTCCCTAACAAGATTATGCGCAGTTGATTCGATTAATCACAGTCATCGACAGAAGGTTCACGACTAGTACTGGCCGGAAGGGAGCTTGGGATCAGATCGCTATAATGTAAATGTAGATACATCACTACAACGTAACATCACGTATTTTCCCACAGGGGTAGGCAAATAAACGTAGTGCTCCCGTTTATCATCCTTTATACTTACAGTGATGGTGGGTCTATTATTAAACACCGGCCACATATTTTAGAGTCCGTACTGCTGCTGGGAAATTAAAAGTCAATAGTACTTTAATAACGCTATAGTGAGAAGGCTGTTGTCCCTTATAAGGCGGGCAGCGAGCACCGAGTGCTAGATATCTCGACACTTGAAGACCGACGTGTTTCTTCTAGATTTACATTAACGTATTAATTATCCGCATCACCTCAATATTCTAATTAGTATTAGTATTACTATTTTCAGTCTGAGTAATGAGAGTATTACAGTAGAAAAGGTAGATCAAGGACATTTAATCAGTTTTAAGTGTTTCAAACGAGAGTCGAATAGTTTAGTAGATGAGAAAGACTTTGATGAATGGAGACGAAGCGAAAGAAATGTTTTTTGATCGTAATCAGAAAGAGACCCTATTATCTGCTTAACCCATAGTGATAAATGTAGGTATCATGATACATACATCTTTGTATATATCCCTTGTCACCTGTTCTCTGCTACACTGGGCTAGTGTGGATGATTGGCAGACATCAAACGCCTTAGACTTTTTTTTTGAGCCTGTTTCCTTACACCGAGCATCGATCCAGACTCCAAGTACCTATTAGAAATTCTAAATTAAAAAAATCTATTAGTTCCAGACCCGAGATTTGAACCCAGGGCCTCCCGTACGACAGTTGCGCTTGCAACCACTCGACCAATGAGGCAGTCAAAGAACCCCCGAAGCCTAAGACTGAAGTTTAAACCACTCGGCTATCACTGCTCATATCTGAATAGTACTGAGCGGAACTCGCACATTGTGCTTATCTGTATTGTAAACGAGATCTGTCTTTGTGGGATAGAAATAAAATATATCTTACAGAACAATGCGTAGCGCTTCTTATTGGATCACTCACACTCGTGCTTCACGACACCAATAACCTGTCTCCTCGACGGGGAATAGATTCCTTGTACCGTAGCGGAACAAGTCTTGTTTAGCCCGTTGTGACAGATAGGTATCTGGTTATACTCTTTTTGGTGCGTTTATAGTAATCATATTTTGTATGCTTGCCTGCTTTTCAACAAAAGGAGCTCTTTTCGAACATCATCAAGAGTTCGAAAGGTTTGCTTATTTTTCGTTTCTTTATGGTTTAGGACTAAAATAATATTACAATTGAAATTTATTCAATTACCATTATGAACTCTTATGTATGTATTTATACAGTTTTCGTGTTTAGGAGTGAGTAATAGTATTTAGAAGGATAACTAGTTTTTAGGTTTTAAATGCATGGATTCTTAGTACCTACATGAATAGTGGATGCTATTGATCAAAAACGATAACGTGGAAGGGAGCTTTAATCACCATTGTCTTTGTAAAAGACCTTGATTACTTCTCAGATCATAAATGATATAAGAAACGTCGAATAACTATGTGTTTTATTATTTTAAGACTACGATAGACTATGACCTTGACCGTTTTATTTTGAGCGGATACACGTGTAATAAAAAGACTTTAAACATTTACTACGTGTCGAACAATGCAACGATAAAAAGACTAAAAACATTTTAAGTGATTTTGGCGAGTTGTAGAGATGTAGAAAGGGGAGATATTTCCGCGAACGCAGCGGAAGGGTGGCGAGACGTATGATTTCCTTGTAAAACTAGAAATCTCACGTTACGGATTCCCCGCTGAGGTGTTTTATCGATTCGCGCCACCACAGGGGAGGGAACTGGTTGATATAACGCTATTTTATCTCTTATTTTATCTCTAATGGTGCAATACTGCTTAGAACCTAACATTGATAAGGACCATTACAAGAGACAACAGTCGGTAATGGTATTTTATTTTTATTGCATGTTTTATACACGAGACATTATAGAAACATGGCTGGCAGTGGTTGGATGCGAAGAGCTGAAGATCGAGCTCAGTGGCGTGCCATTGGAGAGGCCTATGGCCAGCAGTGGACGGGAGTTGGCTGATAATGAATGAACGAAAATTATAGAAACATGTTAACTTTTATGATAGATGATTTTTTTATTAAAATCCCGTTTACATTCAATTAGGTTAGGTTGCGTAGTAACGCATTTTTGATAATTTGTACCTACTTAGAACCAGATACGAACATTAAATGAGATGTACAAGAAAATATTGCATAACCTGGTTTGTGTGTTATATATAGAGATAAGTACACAGGTATATATGCGACGCTGGCCAATAACTTAGCACATCTCAATCGACTTTAAACATTTTGGAGAATCGAAAGATGTTAAAAGTTCCGAACGGAGTTTTTATTCACCAATATAACAGGTCATATTTGATCTTAATAGGCACAATTATTCTGGAAACGGATTCACCCCGTCCTTTGAACCTAGGACTCCTTGTGTGATAGCCAGAACTCCAAACCACTGGGCCATCACTGCCTTTATCGTATCTGTATATATTGTATCTAAATAATACATTGTTTTTGTATTTAAGTTTAATCTATGTGTTTGACGTTCCATCGAGTTCGAGCCACGACTTGAAAGACGGTACATTTACATAAATATAGTAAATATTTTATTGGAGCGATAAATATTTATGTCAAAGTACGAAATAGGAATTAGGATTAGCATTAGGATGCTGGAATATAAGGAACGTATGAAATGGTATACGTTTGAAATGAGTTCTAAACTTCCACGATTTATGGTATAACTTAGAGATACGCCTGTATCAGAAAAGTTAGTTCTTACATATTTTGTAAAATGAAATATTATTCAATATTTATTACTTTTCAGGTCAATTACCGCGAATAAAAAAAAACCTTTGTTTCGTGCTAATAACCAATGAGGTCTTACGAGGAGCGTTAATAATTTATTGACGGAAGTAGGTACCCATCTAATCTTTTCTACAGGGTTTTTTTCAAGTGCTGAGCCCCAAAAATTTTTGAATCTGGCCTATCGTCAGACGATCTGGCACGTATCGATGGCCCTAAAGTTACCGGAGCTGGACAATCGTATCAGATTATAGATACTGTAGGTATCATTCAAAGTCATTTGGTCAGCTCATTGGCTACTTGTATAAGAAAGAAAATTCTCCATTTACGGTGAAACAATGATGTTTGTGATATTAACAAAGGTTTTTGGGGTTTTTCCTGTTCTTCATTTAATTTTGTATTATATAGATAATGATCTGAAGTGAGCATGGTAGCGCTGAATGGGAGAGGCCTACGTTAATGGTGGACCGATATACACTTGATAATGATGATGATGAAATATTCTCAATTTAACTTTACAATAAACATTTGAAATTCATACTGATAAACGACTGATTTACACTTTCAGTTTACCTAACCAGGAGTCTGGAATTTTAGTCTTGACCCACATAGTTGACGATAAAAAATTATGTCGGTTTTTAATTGGAAGCTAAACTAAGATTTATGAAACGTTAAGTGAATAGGTAAATAAAACGTAACTAATGTTACGTTTCCAAAGGAGTGTAGTAAGCCGCCGAGTTTCATCAGTTATATTTTACGTCTCATTGAATAGGTGTTGAATCTCTTGCTATACACTAGGTACAGATCTAGACTCCGAGCCACTCGTAGAAATTTCTGTTAGAAAACTAAGAAAATAGAAAATGGAAAACTTACAAAATATGTAGAATTTAGAAAAATCTGGGTCTGTCGAAATTCCCTTTTTACACAAAAAAAAAAACATAACAACACGCCGGTAATCATCGAAGGCGTAGGCAGAGGAGTACAGTACACTCCCGCGTTACACCAGTAAAACTAAAGATGAAACTTCACATAATATGTACCTACTAAACACATACATATGTTACTTAGTAACGAGCACGACGTGAACTCCGCCCGAAGACAAACTGCACGTAATAAACAAACGTAAACAAACAAACTAGAAGTGTTTCAGCTGAAACAAATATTTACACGAACCCGACTCAATCGCTGTTTGTCCCCGATCCGAGCTGGAACCTAATTGACTGCGTTATTGGTAACCGGAAACGGCGCCGTAAACACTCAGGCTTCCGGCCGTTAATACGAGTGCCTGCAATTGTGAGGCTGCAACACCCATTAGGTGTATAACTTAAATCGGAATTTACGCACTGGATGTTATCCGCTGATAGTCCAGTGGCTTAGAATTCAGCCACACACTTTATGTCTCGAGTTCAAATCGTGGCGTAAATTCAAATTTACACACAGCATGTTACTCAATCATAGTCTAGTGACTTAAATTCAGTCACCCTGGGTTCATTCAGTCCTGGGTTAGAATCCTAGTCGATTTTGTTTAGATAAAAGTGTGCGTTTTACGATTACATAGATATGTATATATAGATTGTTTTGACCGTAGTTCTTAATGTTCACCAAGTATGAGGTCGAAAAATTCAGATTTGGCCAGCATGATTGACTATCGCCTTCTCTTGTCATTATGAAGTGAGACCTGTGTCCGGTGGTAAAACTATAAAAGGATTAATGATAATTAGTGTGTCCATGATTAAAATACATACTAGGGTAGCTCAGCTGTAGAAAAAACGCGTAAGTTTTATAAGGATAAAAATAGGCAATGGTTGGTGCTCTCTGCGTAACCTTTAAAACCCTTAGTGTGACTACATAATGATGATAAGTCTCTGTCGATGTTAACGTAATATATCGATATAAAAGTCGCAACTACGTTGAATATTTGCCCAATGCATTTTCACGTGATATTTTGATTTTGCCCGAGTTTTATCATGAAGTCAATCCATTCAGTAAGGAATAGAATTTTCGGGGTCACCAAATTCCTGGCACAAAACTTTTATATCCTTCCAACTTGTGAGTAAATGAATATGGAAAATGGTTTAGACCAATATCGTGATTCATTTCAGTTTTGGTTACATGTTTATTTATATACTTTAATTCTACTTCAAATCACCTACCCCACTTAACTCATTAACCTCACCTACCTCATCTACCTTATCCTGGACTGAAAGACAATATTAATACAATTATAGTAAACCATACCAATATACATATGTGCCTACGTTATAATATAAACTAATATTGTTCTCATATGTACCTACATAATAATGATACTTTGAAACAAAAGAAACTGATCATTGTCACATTTATTATAAGAGTATTTCTATTTCTAAGAATTTGTTGTATTTGTGTAAATATGGTAATATTCTCAGGAGGAAAACAAAGTAAAAATCTATTATATTATACAATTTGCGTTGCTCACAGAAATATAAATGAATATTCATCTCCACTGGATCGATTGGTACAAAATACTACGAAGCATTTTTTCGTCATTTGTAATACTGTAACTGTAGAGTAAAGAACAAATATACTTATAAATAAATATTGATCCTCATAAGGACACTTCGCATAACATCAATAAATATCAATAAAACTGATTGTCAGTTACCCAAACACGACACAAGTATGTACTTAGCATCAAATTATTTCCGCAGCGCTACGACATTTAGCTGGAATTAAAACGGCGTTTTGGCAAAACGTGCCCTGCTTAGCCGATAAGATCGTGGATTACTGACAGAGAAGCTAATAGAGAGAAGAGATAACGTTGAGCGCAAGAAAAGGTAATTTAGGGGGTGGGTAAATAAGGAAATTTTGAAGCAAAACCCTCATTGCTATTCTATGCAAGTGAGTCCTGTGAGTTGATGAAGTAATTTAAAAATAAACAAGTTTCTGTAACTATATCAATAAAGAACATTGTTAAGAACTAGTTCTATGTTATGAAGTTGCTTAGAAGAATATTAATTATGAATTTTATTAAGATATTTCGCGGTTTACTTTCCCGGTTAATTTTATACATCATCAATGGGATTATAAATATTCAGCATGACACTTTGAAAGTCTCATAGGACTACACAAAATTATTCCCCCGTCCCTCATTACTCCAAAAAATATATAAACGTCATAACAAATTGCAACATAATTTCTATTACAGGATATTCCATTTCTTTCCTTATCAACAGTACACCACCATTACAGCTGCCATCATTATTATTGTTACTGTTACCATTATTAATATCATTATTATTTTGTTATCGTTATTGTCAAAAGCCTCAGTTCTATCTTTGATATTATCATTACTTCCTAAGATTTTTATATTACCATCTATTGTTACTTTTGATAACTAGAGATAATTTTTTTTCTATAACCTTGCCATAGTCTCCAAAACCGGCACGTGTCATTTTCATCATACACGTGACATTGACATTGACAAATGTGAAAGGAGTATGTCGTCTGGAATAATAAACATATTTGGCACTTTCTGCCTGCGACGTAAAGGACTTCGCGTACCGGTATACTCTCGCTCATCTCCTCGCAACTGTGTAGCCGAGCCTTATCTGCGCGATCTCAACATGGCAGATTGAACGCGGCCACTTAACGTGGCTGTTGAATATGTAGATTGCGATGTTTGCCAAATCGTATCTATAGAACGTCGATAAAAAACAATTGGTTGGAAGTATACAGTACGTTATAGGAAAGTATCGGTAAAATTCAGACCTGTGTATTTCACCAAGTAATTTAATATCATAATAATCACTAGACTCGCGTTTGATAAAGTGGTTCCTGAGGGCAAGCAAGATATCACCTAAAATGTAAAGCGTTAGAAAATTTAATGTCTCTAAGCCTACATGATAATAGTAGACTAACATACATATATTAGTCGAACAAAATGACGAAATGGATTCCAACATTAAAATAAAAAGATCCACAAGATCTATAATGAAATGTTTTCTGGTACTGTAGTAGGAATATTGTTTGTAGAACAGTCAAGAAATGGGCTTTAAGGGAAATGACAGACAATTTGTTCACAGTACAAGTAGGTATATAAAAGTACAATATTGTGTAACCGCCCTATCTGCGATCGCAAGATGGCGCTCTGCACGCAGCCATTTAGCATAGTTGTTGAATATGGTGATTGCCATGTTTTCGAAATTGAGGCCAAATTTGGGTTAAAACGTCTTCCTTCCTTTCCTTATTTTTTATTTAGTGTTCGATGGTAGTAGGATTGTTTGTTTGTGGTTACAATATAGGGTATATAGTATCTGTTTTTGTTGTATAGCAGTATTTACATTGAAGTGTTCCCATTACGAAGATGTGGTAAACGTAAAGATATGGTAACCTGTCTGAACTGATGTGGTTAAATAGAATTTTAGCACTAATTATCTGTTGCTGATTTTGATTAGAAGTTTAGTTCATTTGAGATTACTTTCATGCTTATGATTTATATTGGTATTGTAAGTTAGGTAATGCATTGCCTTTCTCTTTCAGAAGATAATAAACACGTTTACTGACCAAAATACGCCAAGTCTTGCTACTTCTCTGAACTTAATGAGGGTGGAAGTTTATTGCACTAGATTAGTGCAGCGCCAGGCAATCATTGCCAAGAAGCAATTTTGCCAAAGGAAGCTTCGCAGAGGATGTGAAAATGATTTTCGGAAGTACTGTAGAGGAATTTAGTATCAGAGGAGAACCCACTGTGCCACAATATAACTAGTGTAAATATTAAGACCTACGATATCGAGGTCTTGAGGTAGATGTACATGGTGATCTTGTTAATAAACCACATTGGTGCATGGACATCTCCCCAAACATGACGAAACATTATCAGCTGTCAATTTCATTATTACCATGAAGTTCATCATGGAGATCTTATGCTAATCAGTTAGAGTTGAAAATTGATAAAATTAATCCACTGTTGTGTACCAATATTTGGTTTCTGTTAGGTATTTACATACAGCGGGCGAAGTGGTGAGATAATATTATAGTAAGTGAGCAAGCAAATATTTACAATGTACCTAGTTCATACACAGTTCGCTATAGCACTAGTTTCGTGTTTCTGATTTTGTTCCTATGGAATATC
>DWEE01000946.1:0-14725 GCA_018245755.1 Parelbella macleannani | reverse complement strand
CTTAACCCTTTTCATTCTGAGAGGAGACCCCTGTCTAACAGAGATACAAGTACGATAGTGTCTATGATGGTACACTGTTTTACATTATATATGAAGACCTATATATCTGTGTTAATGATTCCAAACGAACTATTGCTCAGCCTTAGGCTATAAATAAATATTCACTGCGTACATTCGTTACATCGTTCCTGTCTTTGTTTCTTATTGGAATGCCGTCTAAATTTATAGGGGCCGCGTCCTAGCAAATAACTACGTATTAAATATAGTACACCCCCGGGTACATTTAGTTAACATAACGTTAACGTACCACATCATCATATTATTATTTGTTTTCTCATATGAATGATGACTGTCTTCCTGCGAAATAAAGTTCTGAAACCGTCAGCATCATAAAAAGAAAGAAAGAAAAAGAGAAAGCTTTATTTGCAACCACTGCAAGCATCTATGCAAATTAATACAGTGGCAATATAGTTGTTAAAAGAAAAATTAACATTTGTATAGTAAACCCTTTTATCGATCCACCGTAACTCGGGGTCTCCTACGATTCAACTGTTAGGTACTCGTAACAGTCGAAGGTAATAAAATAGGGTAATGTGGGGTGATGTCTGTGACTTCACATAAGTAGTAGACAACCTGCAGACCCTTCTTCCTTATGTGTGGTCCCTGAGAACCAAAAACACATGTATCCGATAACAAGAAACACTAAAATAGTTTTTGAGATATTCAAGAATGTTATACCGTACTTCATACTACATGAGGCCTGTAAGGATATATGGACTTGGCACTCTGTGGTATCTGTTTACCCCCTGTAATAGCAGTAAAGAATCAGCTATTGCTGTTGAAATCAATACTAAAATGCTTCTAATAGCTGACAATGTCGATGACGTTGTTAAAAAATGAAGAAGGTCCATCTTTATCTGTTACTTCAGAGCAAATAAATTATGTTTCCAGGAAGGCCAAAAGGAAATTCTTCGTCTATGACAACATTCTTAGTAAACATTGATGCATATATATATATGTGATAATGTATTCCATAGATTCTCACGCCACGTTTATTTAGTTGAACAGTCGATCAAGTGCTATTTGTTAATAATAAAATGTGAACAAATATTATATATAACCACTATTAATCAGATTAAATTTAAAAAACGATGTTACAACTACTGTCCTATCGATGTCCTGCTCCGCCTCGCTATACTGCAGTGTCGACATCTGCTATATCAGAGGAGTTGCCGATGTGTTGTCTGTTTCAAACATCCTACTATTCCAGTTGTTGTCACTATATAGGGTACATATAGTCGTTATAGTTTAATGGTTACGTATATTTAAAACGCATATACACAGCGTTCTAATACATAGCCTTTATAGACCACAGCGTTCTATTTAAGTAACAATCAGATTTAAAATCACTATAAATCGCACTTGCATGTTTATACACTTTGGCGTACAGCCACCAACCGGCTCGCTTGTTACGGAAGGCTCAGTTGTAGTTTTTTGTTACAGTAGTGTGTAGAATATCAAAAAATATTACAGTCAGTAGAGTATTTAACTCGTATGGCCTAGATATGGTTGCTTGCACGAAAAGCAATCTGTTACCGGCGTCGCTCGACATGAACACGGTTCGATGTGGAATTTCACAAGTTGTTAAATTATTATTATTATCATAGATCGTCAGTCAGTGATGGAGAGCTGCGAGGAGTGTGAATTCCTTAAGATATTTTTGGTTACAGCAAGCAATATTTAATCACACAACTCGCATTTTTTGTAAAAAGGTGCACGTCAGGATCTGAACCCAGACTCCCAGGGTTGCGCAATTGCAAACGCTCACTGCTAGTTTATAATAGTATTATCACTGTTATTTTATTATCACACTAAGTCCCTAGCTGGGTACGCAGAGAAAACTAAGGACCTATTATCTCTACCCTGTCAGACCTGATATGCTTTTTCTACATCAGTCTTATGACATCAGCGTGGGTGAATGAAAGTAATGGTTAGATAGCTTGTTGATAAAAATATATCCGTATAATATAAAAGAAATATGAGTCATCAAGTTGCGTTAATACGAAGCTAACGGAGTGTGAAATGAAACAGGCTTATCTTTGGCCGCCCATCTCGTGCACGGGCTGTTTCCGTACGATCGGTCCGTCTCAGGCGGATATTGAGTTATCGAGGAATCCGCGGCGGATGTCTCGGGTGTTACCTCCACTTTGGGGCTGTTGGTGGATTCCGGTGCGAAATCGATGATCCCACGTAATCTAAACTAGTTTATCATTAAGCGTTTTTTCCGCATTTAGATTTACTAGTAGAAATTTCTAGTAATGGCGCAGAATTTGGATCCGTGCCCAATGCATGGTAATAGGCTTAGCAACCATTCCATGGTGGGACATAAATGTAACTGGTGAATAGTGGTAGTGCACTGCACTCCTGTGCCTACCCATTTGGGGATTACAGAAGTGATGTTACGTCTGATGATGTTACATTTCTTCGGGTTAGCAAAGTCAGTTAGAAACCCAGCAGCAGGTTACAATCCTAGAGTTCTTCATAATGTTCTTAAAGATGTATAAAGTCAGCCAAGACGCATTTGGCCAGCTTGCCACGCTAGCCAATGCAATGCAAATGCGACTTTGACGAACTTAACTTTTCTCATTTTGAAAATAGCCCCTTCTCCAACAGTGAAACAATGACCGGGCTTATGATAATTAATAAGTAGATGGTCTTATATTAAGGTGTAAATTAAAGATCCTAAAATATGTAACATGTTAAAGATATAACATGAACGTGAACTTGTATTGACGCTCAAAAAAATGATCTTCCTCATTTGATAATGTTATCACACAAGTTTTTACTGATTATCACTGTTATCAGTCTAGAAATAAATTTAACAAATCAAAACAAAATGTTCTTAAATTAAACATTCACCGTTCTTCATAGTGGAATCGGTTTTGGAGATTTAGTTTGGGCGACGATATCGATTTTGATTCTGTCATGTATTTCCAGCTTAAGGAATATTTTGTATTGTTGGGTATCCGTTTAAAGAGTTATAGTTATTTGATTTAGTTTTAAAGAGAGTTAGTATAAATGAAGGATAATAATAATAATCGAATTACATAACAATGTAACATCACGCTTGTATCTCACCGAAGAGGTATGCAGAGGCCCTCATCTGCATCCATTCCATTCCACCCAACTACCCTTAGTTTACTCCCACTCGATGATGGGACGTATTCAGTAATGGAATGTGGTAAGCCTATTGCAATACATAGGACACAAATACAGACTCCGAGATACTAGCAAGAAAACCAAGTTAGAAAAGTCCAATATCACCCAACCAGGTAATCGAACCCAAGACCTCTCGGTAAATAGTCGTACTTGCAAACCACTCGGCTAACGCGGCACTTTAATAATTGAATTCGGTATTTGCATTCTTTATTGTTTATAACATGTCAAATATTTTGTATCTAGATCGTGAGTATTTGACGCGACGTAGACTTCCACAAACCGGATATAATGTGGCCTACATTCTCTAGCAATAAAACAGTCGGAAAGGAAACGAGGTTGTGAGTTATGCGCCAGTGAGTAGGGAATAAATTTCCGCGTCTTCCGCAGGAAGAGAACTGCTGTCTGCGGCTATCGGGACTTTGCTGGCAACTTTGTGTAATATACGTCATTGTATCTGATTATTATCATTTTATCATCACGACCGGTGCCTTGCTCGGTAGGCATAGAGGTTCATCATCATCAACTTGCAATAACGATGATGGAAAACATCGTGTGTATCCAACACACTTTAGAGTCCCGTAAAAAATATCCTCGAAGACGTGTATGTGTATAGTCTGCCGTGTTAACCCCGTCAGCCATAATCCTGTCATTCTAAGAACCGTGTCCAACTGCGGAAAGATAAAAGGGTTAAAAGAGAGAGCCACAACTCTCCTTACATTTACTCGTAGTATTAATCGTAACGATGGCGTCCTTGATACAGGCGATTCAGCCAAATCATATATGGACAGTACGTGGGTTTGATTGCCAGTTATGTGACTATAAGCGACGCTATAAACAATGTCCTTTCAATCATGAGAATATTTGTAGAACAACAATTGATATACGCGTGAGCATGTCAAGAGTAGATTGACTGGACGCTGAGCGAGCGTGGGCGCAGCGGTCGATTGTAATATAAATGGGTCAGGGTGGTCCCGTGTTGTGGTGTGTTTTATAAACGTAACACTTGCACGTGTGTTTTAGGCACATGTACGTTTGTGTGCGAAAACCTTGCGTGATTTGGTACATAAAAATATTTGGGATTATTTGTTCAGGGTTATTTGATCCCGAACTAAGAAGAGTCAGTGGTGGTGACCCTGGTGAACGAGTATAGAATAAATTTATCTATATGAATTTGAAAATAACATCATTTCTATAATTTTTCCGAAATGGGTTAGGTAGAGAAGTGTAATACTCACGCCTGTAACAAGTTATGTTACACATTCCGTGAAATAGGAGGTGAGCCTATTGCTGTAAACAAGTTACAAATGCGGATTCTGTGCTATTATTATTAATTTCAAATTAGAAAATATATCTATAACATGAACGAAACCCAATAACAATATGCCTACATTGTTATGGTTGTCATTCATACTATTTTTTATCATGTTAACTCATTCTTTATATGCAAATATTCTATATTTTTATTTTCTCAAGACATTTTGTAAGGTGAGATCGAAACAGCGAGATCCAATTGTATCCGACGCCGCTGCATAAACGTAATTTTGCTGTATTTCACTTGAAGACGTGTGCATTAATTACGACTCTGTTTTATCGTTTTTAACGGCCCCAATTATGTTTATGCTTTCTTTACTTTTACGATTCAAGATGATACTCATTATGTACATTACGGCTTTATTGTGTTTCATCACAGTATCATGTATCAGGGTAGGAAATGACGATAGCTCATGTTATCTCATCAATCTCTATTGTCTCATACTGGACATACGCTCGTCCCACAACTTATAACTTATATAATTACAATTTAATCCAATTCACATCATCATCATCATCACCATCATCATCGGCTTATTTCTGTCCAGTGCTGGGCATAGGCCTCCTCCAATGAGCGCCATTGCGCGCTGTCCTCGGCATGCCACATTCACACAGAACGTCAATAAACAATTAGCATCGTTATCATCATTAGCCCCTTATAATTCCACTGTTGCACATGTGTTGGACGTTAAAATAAAATTCTAATGATATGTCATATACGATTAGAACTCTTTTTATAGCCTAGGTCTTCTGTACGATTAGGAACGAATTAGTACAGTTCGGTCTGGTACTGTTTGTGTTTGCAGTCTCATGCTCTCTTACGATAGAATCCTTAGGGATTGATATGGTAGGTCTCCTTAATTAGTAACTATGTGTTTAGTTACTTAAACTGCGAAAGTGGATAGTGAAATAAGTTTTTACGTGTGTTTACAATATCAATAAGCAGTATACTTGACCATGACAGCTGGGTGCGGAACAACCTCGCCCCAGTTGCCTGTTTCGTGTTGTACGCCCGGTGTCCCGTCGAGCCACGACTGCGCAGAATCCTCGGCACGCCCTTGACACGGCCCTCGAAATCCTTTGTCCTTTCAAAGCGTTCGCTGTTTACGCCACATCTCATACTTGGCAACGTTCGGGAATCGCGGGAAATCCAACTCGCTTTCGTTCGATACAGGTGCTCCGAGAGGTGCTCAACCTGTTGAGCTCTGCGTGGGTCCGAGCCAAACTTGGGACATCGCTGACATCGCTTGCATATATTTGGTTTCCACCGGTCACTATTGAAGCACACCTAAAGCTTATTCGGTACTACACCTGTGGTCAATGTTTAACATTACGTTATTACAACTATCAAAACTTTTAACGTTCTATTTCTAAACACTGGTCTCCCTCTAAAGTCAGACAGGTTAAGTCAATAGTTTGTCGTAGTGGGAACTTTAATATTTAATTACTATGTTATCGCTTGATTATTGTTTCTTTATCTTTGTCTCACGATTCTTCCGTTTTCGCTCTCGGTGTTGTTCGAGCCTTACTCGTGTGCAATACATTTTTTTTGCGAACAGTGCAATCTAATAAACTTAAAATAGACGACTATGCCGCTGGTCTTAATAAAAGGAATAGGTTAAAAAATAATAGTTAAAGACAATTTTCCTCAAACGTCTGATTGTTCTGTGTGCCTACGAAGTGACATTATCAGAAACATTTGCTGGTTATCCTGCTTCGCTGTTAAAATGGAGACAATGTTAGTTTTAATATAACTATTGCTATGTTTATTCTGAAAAAAAGCTCTAACGATTATTTTGAAAAACAATAACGCAATATATGTATATAAATAAATGTAATAATCTTTAAACGACACCAAAATACATGCGTTGGTAACATATACACATCGAACAAACAATTGACGCTCTAACAATCAAAACAACTCGCAATACACGAAGATGTAAAAAGCTTTTCCTCGTCCGACACACTAGGTTGGAGCCCAAACAAAATGCGTTGGGATTGCAAACAACTCAGCGCTGAACAGGTCCTGACGCGTTACCCAACAATCGCTAGACGTGTTGCGTTCCGCCTGAGGAGAGCCGACTGGCCGTTTTTGTGCTGAACACCATTTTCGTTTAGCCAGTTATCTCGCCGAGTGCTGCCACGCGACACGCTGAGCACGTGACGGTTGCGTCACCTCATGTGTTGTACTCAGTCATCGATCTTTACCTGCGAATAATCGATTTGACAGCCGATGACAAGTAGACACATTTGGAGCTATGATAGCTTACTGGTTAGAATTCAGATTCTCGCTTCTGGGCTCCTGGGTTCGAATTCATGGTGCGCGCCTCTTTAGAACAATGTGCGTTCTAAGAGTAAATAAAGGTAAAGGGAAATATCGTCAAGAAATCTGCACACCTTTGAGTTAAAAAAATCTCTAACGTTTGTCCAATCTACCAACCCGCACTTGGTCAGCGTGGCAGTATACGGCCTTAATCTTCTCATTCTGATAGAATACACGTACCTAATGTACAGTGGAATGATAACAGGGTTCAGAAAGAGAGAATGGATTTGAAGAGTCGGTTCGATATTTTTTTTCTTTGACTTTTACTGTAGATTGTTTTTATATCCCTTATGGGCTATGCAGAGAGCAATGCATGCTAAATATCGACTGCTATATATCGGCTGTAGACGTTCATCACCCTCTCTTTAAAGACGCCTGTAAAAGTAATTCGATACAACTATTAACTCATTCAGAATGGAAAATGTTTCGATATATTGATGATATTTCTTATAAAGTAAAGCTGAAGCTCTATCATAAATCTTAATACACAGTCGGCTGCGCGGCTCATTCGGGTTCGATGATAAAAGTCAGGAGATACGGCTGAAAACGAATTTTTGTATCTAAGCGCTGTCTACGATGGAGATTTTACGGTTGATTTAGGATACTTCTTCATAGATTATGGAAATTGTGTTTCTTTGCAGTGTTCAATAACTAATAAGTCTTGGATATAATATTCTGACATTTTGCACCAGGCGCTCTCTGCCTATCTTTTGAAGAACCTAGTGTGAGGGTAGCAAATAAGTAATATAATGAATTTATCTTCTAACTTTAGGAACGCTTACAACTAAAATTGTTTGAATAAAACGCGCAATTGTTTTTTATCCATTTATTACAAAGAAATGAATCGTACGGCGCGCAAACTGTTGGGTTCAAAAGCCTCTCTCTGAGAAAGCCCTTTGTTCTTCTCAGACACAGCTTCGCCGTTTGTGTTGGCTGCGATCAAAGACTTAAACTTTCGAAGTTATTTTGTTGTTGAATGTTTTTCAGTGTACCTATGTCTTATTAAATTGTAAAACCTGTCACCCGCATTTGGTCAGCCCGACAGACTATAGCTTCAACCCTTCTCAGTCTGAGAAGTGGTACTCGTCTAACAGTGAAACTATAAAAGGGGATAATTGCTTCTTAGTTTTTATTACATTACTTATCTATTATACATTTTATCTATTTACACACTAATTGTATAAGTTATCGTCGTAATATAAAATAATAGTAATTGATCGCTTCGCCGACTATTTATATATATATATTAATATTTGTATGAAAATCTTTGTACCCCTCAAAGGAATATTACGCGCACGGCTGAATGTAAGACTTGGTATAATTAAGGTTTGTATACAGAAGGAGTGCAAACTAAATAATATATGTACTGTGCCTGAAATTGAAAAAAATGAAGCATTCATTATTTACGTTTCCGCTGTCTATGTTCGACATATATCAGTCTGTTGTCAATGAATAGCATAGAGGAAAAATGTATAGCCGTGTAGGTACTATTTAACACCAGAGCTTAAATAATTTGAAAATAGAAAAGTTTCATGAAGGACCATTAATGTATGTTAATACAGTCATGGGCAGAACTCTTTATACTCTTTACGTTTAGTACTCCATTTTTAATCACACAAATATTCCCAGATCTCTATCACATTCCTGGTGCGCTTTTTCTACACTGCTTTCATACACTCATGCCGGTTTCGAAAAGACGTTTTTCTAGTTTAATACTCCCATTTTATTTATCCAACTGCCATTTTTGACTAGAGCATTCATAAGAAAATTAAGTGCGCACCTAACTGACCTTGTCGCATTGAATTAATTATATTTTAATAAGAAACTGTTGCAGTTTCTATTTAGTTCCAATTTTGCAAATTTTTCAAAATTCGCTCGTGGTCATTTAAGCAATGGACCATGCGCATTAAAAATTCAAGCAATATCTATATTTATCGACTAAAGATCTGGGCTTAAAAACATCTAACATATATATTTACGTATAAAAGAAATGTGTTTTGTTCTGGACGGTAACCACGAAAATTATTATGCGTTACCATCACCGTCACGATCGTCGTCACCATTATCGCCAATAACATTATTATCTTCATCGCCACCAACACCATCACTGGCACAACCACCATAACAATGATAATCGGCATCTACACCACCTCGTCTCTCTCCTGTGTTGGATTTACACTTTCCTTAACGAGCGCCATCGGGCTCTTCTCAATCAAACGCAAAAAAAAAACAAAATTAAAAATGCCGAAGAATTATATTAACGCCCTATAAAGTGGTTCAGTGGCTTAATCGCTATTCACACGTCGACTCAAAGTGTGTCACGTGAAGAGCCCGCCGGAGACCTCATCAAATATTCATCGGAAAAAGGCCTTTTAACTTGTCACTAGCGGCTTATGAGCCACGTATAAACATGGGGCTGTTTATTGTTTTAAACAGCCAAATGAGAGCTTCGATGTGGCTTTGTATTTATGTATATGCTTGTAGATTAAACTGACTTGTCAATTTAGACCTGCAAAATTTCATATACGTACATAGTATATGTATATTTGTGTCAAATTATTATATATGTGTATCTAGTATATATATGATAAATAATTGCGGTGCCTATTTAACATATATGTATGTAGGTACATATGTATACCTTAGGATAGGTACCCGAATTTTGTGTTCAGTTAATAATAAGACGAGTTGGCACGTTGCAAAGACTATCAATACAATGGCAATGACATGTTGGCAAACATCAGCAACGCACTTGTTCAACCTTTGTCAAGGTTATCAATCAATTATTGGCCGTGAGGTGACTATATTCATAACACGTAATTAATGTATATGTATTTTTATATTACGTTATCGGTGAAAGTGCACTAACGTAACATCCTTCGTACACATGAAATGTTAACGATTACGTACTTGATTTTTATCAACTACTAAATCGAGTTTATTGCAAAGTTATTTTTAAATGTATGTTTCTTTTTACAAGTTATGGACGGCTCTGAAATAATGTGGTGAGAGAAAAGTAAGGGTTGTGGGCAAAATTTATTTAGGTAAGTAAAACATTAAAAGGCGGCCGATTTTGAAAGGAAACAAAGTTTTAAAAATCTACTTAGTTTGTGGATTGACGCCTAGGCTTTTACCCGCGAAACATATTCAAGCCCTATTCGATAGAGGACTTGACCCAGTAATAACAGTCTAAGACGTCTAAGCGCGATGGTATTAACTTGGTGGCTGGAAATTAAAATTTGTATTTAAATTTTCCGGTAGTTAGTTGAAAATATTAGCTCAGCTTGTTATGAATTAAGATGGTTTTTTATGGAAATTTATTAATTTATTGCAAGGAACGTTTGTATATATAATACATATTACAGCAGAAATACGAGTTACAGTGCTGCTATCACTTATAGAACTAATTTTGAAAAGTTTAAGTCTAAGCTTTCATTCATTGACGAAATTTATCGAGCTGAATTGTAAACTTTTTACATTGAATAAATATTATGAAAGGAACAATGTTCATTTTAGGATCCAGAGTGGAATACCTATTTATGGTTTAACTCTTTCCTTTATCGCCATAAAAAAAAGCAACAAGTCAACTATAACACGTTTATCAAAAATCTAAAGGCGACATAAATAATGAATGGGTAACAAGAAAAGATTGTAAGACTGATGATACAGAGCTACCATTAGACGTTAATGTAAACGACACCAAGTAATTAATAAAACACGTAGCTACAAGAAGTAACCTTGTAGGAATCAAGCTTTTTGCTCCCGATATCAAATGGTTACTTGCACTGTGTCTGTGTGTCGACGCGCGATTTGCACACAATAGCACGCCGAGATCCGAGCGCGTGCTTAAGAACAATGTACATTGTTACGTTAGCGGATATTACGCGGATCTCGACACTGTTCGCACTCCAACGGTAAGCTACTAATGGTGCATCGAACAGTTTTTGCGGTAATTACCCGCGTTTTGTTTCGTTCGTTTGTTTGTTAGATTGCTTTCTGTTTGTTTGTTTGTTTGTTTGGGTAAATCATATTTTTTTGGATTTTGATAGTTTTAATATTTTGTCTATGATTCGGCTGTTCAATCGCGAAATCAAGTGATGAATTTGTGCCATTATTTTTTAGTGTAAGTCACTTGTTATAAGGAGTTTAATGATATAAAAACTAAACGTGTTAAATTAGCGCTATATTTAAGTAGTTATGAAAGTTTTTGTTTCTATCCATAAGGACTATGTAACACATGAGTAGAGGACATAGAATATAGGCAGGTGTTATTGTAAAGGTGCTTTCTAGTTTGTGGCGCGCGTCACGTGTGGTGGTGGAGTAAAGTGAACACGTGGAGTGGAGTGGACATGTAGAATGAGGAACAATGCCTCCCGAAGAGGCACAGTCTGCAGGCGGCCATTGATGATGTTGTGGGATGTGAAACAATGGATAAAAAAACGCTGCGTAGTATCAGTGCAAAAATATGTCAACGGTTATAGTTTCCGCAAGGATGAGCGTAAAAAATATCTAACACCTTATAGTAAAGAGAAACTGGTTCGTACGAGTGGGACGTTCGTGAGTAGGATTTGAATTAATAATGTTGGGAACTGTTTTTAATGAAACTTTTAATGGTCAACTAGATTTCCTCGAGTTTATGTAAGAAAATGTATACGTCATAAATATTATATGAATATATTTTTGTATATCATGTTTTAGGTACAATGATTAAATATATTATTGTGCTTGCGCTTAATATTGATGATGCAAAATATTCAAATATATCTATGAAGGTTTGTTGTACAGAAATAGATGTATTTTCTCAATGCATCTGATTATAAGTTTGTTATATTCTGCTATTCACTTTTCAACGCATTTGCAACATTTTAATATTACATCGAAAAGTCGTTACTAAATACTATTTCAAAATTGGTTTCGAAAATGATTAGATGTTCATTATAGTCTCTTACGATTCGATTTCGTACAGTTTGTCTTTTAAAATGATCTCTTGAAAGATTGAAGTACTAGGGACATTTTATGTCATAAATTTAAACCGGAAGTAATAAAACATATAGGGAACAATATTCCGCTCAGCGACGTAATAAACATAGGGAGAGACGATTGTGAAATCAATGGAGTGGATACACTGACAGACGGGCATCGGGACGTTGAGGGACGAAGGGTCGCACATAATGAAACCCTTCTTGGACGCCGCTGCGGGACGCACAGGGGCGCGCCCGCTCATTATTAAAAGGATGTTGTTATGTGCTCCTGTTTAATTGAATGAAAATTAGGGAGGCGTTTAAGATTTGCAACTCATACCCTGGAATACAGATGTTTATAAGTGTTTATATTTTAATTCTTCATCGCCTATCCCATCACGTATTTATTTCTTTATCACCTGTCTTGGTCAAATAGTTCAGATACCTACCGAGTGGTGGGAGAGACAGAAGTCTACGACAACGGCGTGTTGGTATAAAGAGGATAATGAATGTAAAAGAAGCACGTCAGGTCCGTACGGTTAGAGATATTTGGCACTCGGTGCTCTCTGTCTCAGTAAGGGTCCTAGTATGATGATATAATAATATTGTATGTTCTTATTAAGTGTACTGTTCAATATTCGCTGCGAACGGTAAGAGCTCATGAAGGTGCTCGCTTAGGTCTGGAACTAGTCGCGCTATGACGACAAAACATACGCGAGTAAAGCGGGTATAAAAATTACTTAGTACTCCATATTCTTGAGAGTACACTATAAGCCCCATTCCTCTTGCTGAAAGAGTCTTGGAATATACTCTCGTTCACGCTGCTTCAGCGCGCATCGGTGGATCTGTACATACGTTAGTGGACGAATCGACTGTTGAAAGTTTTTAATAGTAAAAAATAGTAATATAAATGTTACCAAACACAAATCATACGATGTTATGGTATAGGTACCTTTGTACGTTGGTGATAAGATTGCAGGAATAGAGACCAATATATCTTTATACATATGTACATATATCTTTTTAGGAAATCTTATTAATGTAATTTTCGTTTGAGTGACTCCTGAATAATTCAATTATAAATATGATGCTGTCCGATGAAGCAGGCAGAAATCTCCGAAACCAATATGCTTGTATAAGGAAAGTGATGAAGGTAGAATAAGCATGTCAAATTTGTAAGGATAAAGACATTTGACATTCACTGCCAACCCATAAAGGGCCTGACCTGCCGAAATGATAAATACGACACTCGATTTTCATACTTTTACAGTAATGGTAGGTAGATTCCGACATGTGGTCAATACACTAACATTTTGAGGAACACAAAAAATTTTAAATTTAAATTCTCATCTCATTCAAGATTATAATGAATACGGAAATGAGTCTGTTACAGTTAAAAATACAGATCGGCCCTCAATAACGCCATAATAGAACTGTATAATATTTGTAGACTGCTTTGTTCCTTACGACGTTAACATGAAAGGTCCCTTAACAATACATAAAGCCCTACTACGGTAAAAGTAATTTAAATAAGCACTTCATACGAAAGCATCACAATGAAAGCGCCGGTGGGTGCTTACATGAAAACATTAGACTAGACCATTGTTAAACCTCGCTACAAGTTGTTCCTGCGGTGTTGGATTAAAGAGATTGGAGGCGTAAGACGCCATTAGGTACAGAGATTACAAGTTACAACACGGTATATACCAGTTTTAATAGGTTTTTTTAAATCCAAAAATATATATAGAAAACAAGAAAAAAATATATTCTGAATGAATAGTAACCTTTGTATGTTTTTTCTCAGACGCTTCGATTTGATCCCAAAATAGGAGGAGCCTGTGTAACGATATAGATGATAAACTATTTATAAATGCACACTTTCTTTTGCACATAAACACAGTAGGTATAAGTATTTGTGCCCATCACATAAATATTTATTTCGGATGGGTCTCGAACTCACGACATCCGGCTCAGCAGTCAGATTGGCTAATCACTGAACCAACGAGCCAGTGAAATGAATTTGAGTACGTTATATATAAACGTGTAACGTGACGTAACGTCTATGTACTTTCGTTTGTGTCGAGTTTTCTGTAATAACAGTCGAATAAATTTTGCGTTATCCTTAATGTGTTTCTTTATATCATATAATGTCCAGGTTTATTAACAACCTTATGGCAATTATACATTTAGTTATTTATCTGTTGTAATTTTCAGTCATATTTACAACTTCGGTTAATTTGATTAATAAGTATTTAAGCATTAAGAATGTTGCATGATGAATCCATCGCTGTTCCCGCAAAACTTACTTACTTTGACATCATCTTATCAACGTTATAATTATATAGATGTTATTGAGTGTATCACAAAAAATTAAAGCCACAAAATATTTCTTAAATCCACCCGAAAAGGTTCATGTGGACTCGATGCAGTTGAGCGCGGTGTAATCAGGTGGTCTCGCCGCAATTGGAACGATGGCCCGCACGCGATGTTTCCACCGTAACAGTTCGTAAACTGGCCCAATTATCCATGGAGGCTTATCCACACGATCGGACTGTGAGCGCTTTCGCTTTCCTTACACATATAGAGGATTATGACACGTGACCAATGTAGAAGAAGCACGTTAGGATTTACCTTTGGCATTGGTTGTGAGGCTCTCTGCCCACCAAGTAAGGGATTTATTTTGTTATAATAATTTGACTGCCTCCTTGGTCGAGCGGTTGCAAGCGCGACTGCCGATCGGGCTTCAAATCCCGGGTCGGGTACTATTGGATTTTTCTAATTTAGAATTTCCAGTAGTGACTCGGTGTCTGGATCAGTGCCCGGTGTATGGCAAAAGGCTCACCACCTATTCCATGGGACTTAAACGTAACTGGTGAAACGTGGGGGTGTAGTACACCCCTCTGCCTACCCC